>DWQK01002198.1:0-13649 GCA_018231225.1 Noctuana stator | reverse complement strand
TACCGGCCGCGCCCGACGTTGCTTAACAATGTGATCGCTTGCGATTCACACTACCAGCGGGGCTATGCGCGCTTAATTAATTATTTATCTAATTTATATTTAATCACGTCCAGCGAGCGCCGGCCATCTCATTGTCAGCTATCAATTATACTTAAAAGCTGCAGTCTCGTGAATGAGTCGGGCCGAGCGTTTCTCTCTCCACACAATACAAAAGTCATATTGGATAAATGGGAAAAGCAATTTCACAAATTATGATTGACTGGCAACACTTCCGGTGCTTCCCTTTTAACGATACGATTAGCAATCTGTTGCCGTACCAATACCACTGAACTGTCAAGTCTGTCAACGTCAATACAATTAGAATGGTTGTTTTATCTGTTGCACAGATTCAAACATAAAATGGAGTGCCCGTCGGAACTAGATTATGCCATAACATTTGCGAATCAATTGCGATTGGTTGATGGTTGTGACGGGAGAAGGCTTAATTATGTTAATTGGTAAATGTCATATAATTGTTTCTATTCAACTAATCAGATTGGTATATTATATAGGTGAATGTGGTAGTAGTTACCATGCTAGTTAACCATTCAAATTATCCTGGGTACGATTCTTGGCGGGGCAGAAATTTCAATATAATTTCAATATGAATAACACGCCTGTTAGCTACTAATAGATATCTTCAATGATACTACTATATAGTGCTCCGATTTGAGGCTTTCATTCCCGTCATAATATATACATAATAAAGGGGAAGACTCCAATAAGTTTTTAAAACAAAAACACATCGATAAACCCACCTGGACTATCAGAGTAAATATGAATAGACCTTGTTGCCAATACCTCAACTATATTTCAACTAGTTAATAAATTGACACGACTATTCATAAAGCATTTCGGTTATCAATTACGGATGTCTGGAGAACAGAAATAAGTAGCTCATTAAACGTGAGGGAGGCTGCGTGGCCAGATGTTCGGAATATTTATAAAGTCAGAATATTTATTAAGTCGGACGATAAGTTTGAGTAGCGGCGCTCGCGCACCTGTCGGTCTGCGATCACTGCGTAAAGAATCTAACATTTTTTTCTTTACGAAGAGACGTGCATTTCAACAAAATAGTGTCCAACGCACTATAATGTTTTTTATTTTCAATGCTACTCGTTTAAAATATAAATAAATTTTACTGATTTAAAAAAAGTGAGTAACAGCACCCACTTCGGTCGCGTTCGTTGATGCTCAAAGGTCGAAAACACATACCTACATCTTCATTACCATCCATAGAGCCTCGGGTAGGACTATAGTAGGTACGAGTACTACCCAAAGATCGATGTAGAACACTGCAGTCCTAACATCAGGTCGCTTGCACGTTCGTTGCTCACATAAACACAAAATACTAAAATACCATATCCCGGAATGACCATTTAGTCTTAACTTATATGTTTTTCACTGTACAAACCGTTATCAATAAAATTCATGTCAATGTACAAGGTCTGCTTGTGTCAATGTGTGCCGATGATATTAAAGAGACGCCCACTGTTACCGTGATAAGCAAACAGGACCTGCCTACGTTTGTCAACATTAGACTGATGTAACTTTATATAGAACCTACAGGAATCGGGCTGAAAGTTATTAAAATTTATCCTGGTTCCTAAAATCAAAATATTGTTAAACAGAAATATATACTCGCAGTTCCAATATAAAATATTAAAAACCATTTATTTCCAACATTTTTAAAATACCTAACAATAGTGTTAAGTGTTTTTTTCGCTTCGAATAGTAACACCTTACAAACATATTTCATTCTTACCATTATAAATTTATTGGCAAGAAATAATCGATAAATAAAATTAATTCTATAAAAAATTTTGTCTAATAAAAACCATGTCGCTTATCTAATAAAATTATATTACATCTAATAAATAAAGCAAACACATAAATATTGAAATTGCCATTTTACTTACAAATTGATATGTTAATCGCGTATTACATAATTATATTTGGCATCTGTCCGCCGTCCACGTTTGTGAAGGTTGTCGTGCACTGTGATGCGCTTAGTCAAAGTTAATTATAATAAAAATCAATCCTAGCAATAAGTCAACCAGTAATAACATTTTTTCTAATAATTAAATGTGCTTTTTGTAGTTTAGTGTTATGCACTCCTTTTAAAATAATAGTCACGAAATTTCTATTATTAGTGTCCTTCATTAGTAGATTGACTAACTTATAAGTTTAGGTTTATAAAGTTTTGTCTTTCATCATGTTTCGCTACTGATTGCTAACATAATATTTATGTAAAAAATCTATATTTTGTATATGTGCTAACTGTTTATAAATCCTTAGCATCTCGGTGGACTTTCTTCACCTTACGCCCGTAGCCCCTATAACGTATAAATTGCTAGAAATTGTCTATTTATCTATCACGATCGCGGCTACCCACCTGCTTAGATCAAATGTTAGAAATAATTCAAAGCACCCGAGATGGAAATAGTAAGGATACAGTGAAAAACTTTGTCTGTATTGTTTAAACCTATTCTGAATAGAATTTATGTTCATATTTCAATAGTAATTAGACTTTGACTAACCCAGCCTATACCTATGCAGATTAATCTCGTGGAGCTGCCAGACACAATTTCCCTGAACAGCCGCGAGGCTCAAAGTCTATTAAATAATCTGGATTGAACATGTTTGCTAAAATGCAATTACGATCCAGACTGCCACCTACATACGCATACTTGTACAATATGTGAGTACTTTTTACTTGAAATATCGAGGAGGAATTAGGCCGGCAATGCAGCAGTGGGACTTCAAAAGAGGCATAAATATAAAGTCCATACCACACCACACAATGGAGAACATTCGGCCGCAAAGAAAATTATCTAATGGCATTTAAATGCCTATCAAGAACCTTGAATTTTAACTTAGTCACGCTACCTGGCCAGTTTTTCATAGAAGTTTGTAAGCACACCGACACAGACACATTCAAGTAAACGTGTTCACGAACCCCACGAACATATGGCGTCGTTCTATTAAGGGATGTGCCAAAAAAAATGTAAGTTTAGCCGTTTTTTTAGCCTCTATGATTCAGCGGCAGGACGCGTGCGCCGATGTATACTTTTTGTATACTGCTAGCAAGCGTGCAGTACAGCTGGCGTTTAGAAAAAATAGAACAGCGACACGACTGGTAGATGAGCATCGTCGAAATAGTAACACTGTTAAGCTTAATCAAAATCAACATCTTTTCACAACCGCGAAAGACTTGGTGCATACTCTAATACATACTCGTATTTTTGAGTAATCCACAATATTAATGTTAGAGATTTTTCTGATTAAAGTTAAAAGATAGAGTCAAAACGTACTTACATAAAAAGTCGATAACTTTTTATTTGTATATATTTGTAAACGTGAAGATGTATTAAAAATTGTTTGTATATACATAATATATGTAGATACTAATATACTTGTATATATTGTATGTACTAGTAAAGCTTCCGCAGTCTTTAAAACTATAAACCTTGGTATATATAATTACAGTTACTGACACAACAGTCTAAAAACACGCACACTAAAAATAAAAATATATATTATAATCTCTTATTAAATAAAAAAGAAGAGACAGAGTAGGTTACACACATTCAGCAGACAAAGAGGTCTATCTACTACACATAGAGATGTTACTTTAAGATAACTTACCACGTTACTCTACGTTGTTTAATGTAATCCGCTATCTTCACAATTCTTCTAAATGATTCACCAAATTAATATTACATCAATGATCTTCTTATGAATGTTGAGGTATTAATTTAATAGGAACATGTTATTTTTGACAGACTACGGAACCCCAATAACTTCTAAATAACTACCACAGCAACAATTTCATAATGTGTACGCAACAATTGAATAGTCATCTGTCGAGCAATGCACCTTTTACTTAATAATAATTTACAATTTCACAGCAAAATTTGTTTCATGAGTTTCAATACATTTTAACCAGGTTTTTATCAAAATAAAGTAACGTCTTTAAAAACTAAAAATTTATGTACTCTTATCTACCGCGTTTGACTTAGCTTTTTTCCGTATATAAAGCACTTCAAATAATTTTTATTGCTTAGAAGACTAATAAGTAATTTAATGTTAACTGAACTGTTACCACACTTTTATATTTAATTGAGCCTAAAAATATCATTCAATATCATTATTTATTCGTTTTTCGTCTTAGAAACTAATGTATTAAGTATTTTTGGACGCTAATAAACCTTCTTCGAAAATATTTAATTATTTTAAACTCTACAATTTAATATTTGAAGGAAGGAGGGTTGGTTTACCCGTATTTCGAATTTAAAATTAAATGAACAACATAGTATATGAATTCTAAAAACCTAATTAATTTTCCTTTTTCAATTAGATAACAACTTGGTCGGAGACTCTTTGGGCAATTTGCCCACATCCGACACGGGTAGGCCAATAATCACCGACACTCCACCAATCCGCATCGGAGCAACATGGTGGAGTATGCTACATGCCTACCACGTTTGTTGTGAGAGACCCGTGCCCAGCAATGAGCCATCTTGTATGGCAGGCAGGAAGCCACAAATAAAATTAACATATTTTTATGATGTATAGTAATTAGTAATGTTATTAAAAGCACAATATTTTACGGCCCCGATACAATAACAATTTTTAACGGGTCTGTCAACTTGAACAATTTGAACCCTGTTGAGTACAGACAGTATCGGAACTCGGAACAAGTCTGTCGGTCGCCACAGCAGCTGCGTGCCACGCAGCGCAAGATGCGTTTTGGATTCCTGATTTGAAATAAAGTCACACGTCATCGTAGCTGCAATCATTTGAGTTTTTTTTTTATCGTTTTGTAACAAACAAGCCTGTAGGCCACTTGATGTGAAGTGCTCACTTTGCCTGCAAACTATGGGATGCATGGCACGTGTCGTCTCCCTTCACAACCGGATAAGCAAGTTGCCTTGCCTTCCACCCTGTTTATGTCCCACTGCTGAGCACGGGTCTCTCCTCACAACTAGGGAAGGACTGGAGCATACTCTGCTGCTCCAATGCGGATTGGTGGATAAGCAAGTTACTACTCCTAAAAATTAATATTAGTTTTCTGATATTCACCTCCAGAAACGACGTATAATGGGCGAGGTGTCCATTACTATGCTATTTTCTCATTAGCTACTAATATAATATCTTCTGAATTTGCAATTAGTTTAGGTATCTGCTGATTGGCAATTGAATTTCATCTTCAAGTGAAGTAGCCCGTGCGAGGTTTATTGAAATACTCCATGTTAATCAGGGTTCTGTTGCGTTTATTCTTTTGGTACGTACAACGAGATGATGTGACACAAAATCTTAATATCGATCGAAATCTGATGAAATTATCCGTGTTAAGATGAATCTAAAAATGTTCTGGTTCTGCCATAATTTAATTTTGCTAGCACGATTTTGTGGTTTCAGCATTTCTCAAACTTAATAAATACAATTTAGGTTTAACTCTCATATAAACAAGCTATTTTAACGTATAAATCAATACGTATACTTAGTTGTTTTCTTCAAAATGAAACCCTACAAAAAGTTATTACTCGCAACCAAAATTGTTCAATACTAAGTGATTAAATTTAGAACAATGTACCTGAAGTTTGGCCATTTCAATACTGGTGAAGAAGCTTAACAACCTCTTGAAACATTAACAGATCTAAAGCCACCTTTTCCAAAGCAGTTAAATTCGCGCCAAACAGCAAAGGCGGCCATGTTTCTGTCAAATCGGTACAGATTAAATAAATCACGCTACCTTCCGACATTGAGCTAGAAACACACTATTGGGATCTACCAAAATTAAATTGTGGTCTAAAGAAGCCAATAAAAAGTATGTAATATCATTTTATTTCGGAAATTTTAGGACTTATTTGGAAAATGCAAGGTATATGAGTACAGTGGCATTTTTATTTTTCATAAGTATATTTTATTTAACGCAGCTAAAATTAAAAAAAAGGTTGAAAATCTTAAAAATGCGGACTACAATATCAAGAATGATACTTATTACTAATTATATACCTACTTTATATTATTATTACATTATTTTTATACCTGCATCTCTATTCTGCAATAAACTCTCGTGTAGTCGTGTGGGTTGCCACTGATCTTTGCGGCGGCGGCGTAACCGATTTTCAATAATTTTAACAGCTTCCAAGCCTATTACGTAATTTCCATAATAAATACCTACTTAGAACGGCCTGATACCGCAGTGTCATCTTGTGGTCGTGATTGGTGTTGCATGTTCTGTAGTATGAATTAAACTTTACGATCGGTTGCGGCATATGCCGCCGCACCTGCCGCCGGCTGGAGGCACACGTGTTCGATCCATTTGTGTTTGTTTAATTATTCACCATTATTTTTTATCTGTGCTCCTAATTTAGGCTGTATCGTGTTTTCGGCTTTGGTTCGGACTTATACGTAAGCATGTATAGACGGGTTTATAAAGAAAAGAATAGCCCAATTATGTGGTATACAATGATAACATAATACGTAACAAAAATATGATCTCTGAGTCATATTTGCATTCGTGTTCTCGCAACATTAAAAGCGCACTGTAACGGGCGCTCATTTGGTGTGGACTTTGTTGCTGGTTGCGTATCTAGTTTGTTAGTGATCAAAGTTACTCGCTAAACAAACAATGCATTAGCATCAACGACCGTCCTTCTGTTATTAAATATTGAATATATTCTTAACTCACAGCTGCATATGCAACAAACAGTTGATATGTTTTTATAGCATCCATATTTTCCTATAACCTTATTAAACTCAATATTACATTTATGATCACTAAGACCGTCAAACCTACTTAGCCGTTTACCGTCTTAAAACTATAGAAGAAAACTTTTTATACGAATCACATATCTACAAACGTAAATATACAAAGTTAATAAAACATATATTTTCAGTAGCATTTAGTAGAACAGAGTGGTAGAGCTTGCTTCACAATCCTAATCATACAAAGTAATATCCAAGCATATCTAGGAGTAAGAAGATTAGTTAGTAGGCAGACAGTGGGCCTGTTGGCCGATGTGTACCTGTAGGGGGTTTACCTCAGTCAGCTCACGTAGACCGCCGAGGGTCTCTTCCAGCTTAGTGTGCTCGGATTCGTCGGATGATTCCTCAAAGTTCTCCATCTGTAACAAGGGAAATGAAGGTTAATGCCTGGGTGCCAACGGGCGCTGCGCCCCGCTGGTAGTGTAGATCGCAAGCGATCTCATTGTTAAGCAACATCGGGCGCGGCCGGTACTCGGATGGGTGACCGCTAGTGGCGAATGTCATGCGCGCTTCCGTGCTTCGGAGGGCACGTTAAGTTGTCGGTCCCGGTTGTTATCGATAGATAACAGTCGTTAAACCTGTTCGGTGGCGCTTTGGGTGGTTTGAGAACATCCTGAAGAATACTGCAGGAACCACTGGGCTCAGTAAATAAAATGTTTATTGTTTCCGAAATATATATTTATTTTATATTAAAATTTCCTAAGACAACGTCACTCTCTATATTATTTTTATATCACAAACTAACTAAAACCAGCCAGTACACTACACATCCGACACGGGTTGGCCACTAACCCGTATTTCCACCAATCCGCATTGGAGCAGCGTGGTGGAGTAAGTATGCTCCAGGCCTTCCTCGGTTGTGAGGAGAAACCCGTGGCCAGCAGTGGGCCATAAAAAAGGTTGTAGCCAAACATTTAATAGATCTAACTATGTGTTTCCATTGTTAGCTAATCTCACATTAGCATCTATTATATATAACAAATTGTTAGTCTCAATTGAAACGCCAATATACCTATTGTCACAAAAATTGCGAATAGCCAGCAATCTTTTATCCTAGAAGTAGAAATAGAATGTATAATCTGTGGCGACAACGCCTTTCTAATGGTCTTTTGAAAATGTACCTTTTAAATAAATAACCGGTAAAGTGCGAGTCGGACGGCGCACGACGGGTTGCGTACGTCAATTTCAACAGTCTAACTACCACGGTTCATGTTTTACAGCCTGGTGATAGACGGACGGACAGACGGACGCCAGAGTGTTAGTAATAGGGTCCTTATTGAATAGCTAGACGCTGGCTCTGAGTTTGGGGAGTAATAAGAAACATATTTCAAAATTATAAGTGTATTCCAGCTAAAATCAATATTATCTATATATTGACAACAATTCAAAATGACAATGACAATAGTTTTCTTATTTTCTGTCCTCAACAGACCTGTTTTACCCTTTGAGTACGGAACCCTAAAAAGGAATAGAAATGACCACGTGTTTGAATTTTGCATAGAAAAATTAAACATTTTTCTTTCACAGAAGTAAGAACCTTATCTACATTGATTTAAAGGCTTATATGCCGTGATATTATTGGGGTACTGGATTACATCGTGTTTATGGAATTATCAGTCTTACTATGTTTTAATAAGGGTTTTATTTGCCTGAATTTGGTAAATTTGAGTTCAGCGCGTTCAAGTCTCTGGCCTTACAATAGTTAACAAACCCGCCCTTATAATAACATGGTATTATCAGTAATTGTTATTATTTAACGCTTATGTTTCGCTCCATTTGTCACGTGCAAGCATGTTCCAAGTTCAAAACATTAAAATAAATATAATACGCGGCAAATTTTTTTTTTCTATTTATGGCGATGGTGCAGACCGCGGCAAATGTTGGTAATTTTACAATAGACTAGCTTATCCCCGCGACTTCGTCCGCGTGAACTTTAAAATCGGGCCCTAAACTAAAAATAATATAGAGAAAAATTTATACACACTTTCATCCCCTATTTTATTCCCTTAGAGGTGCAACTTATCAAAATTCTTCCTAGGGGTTGCCTACGTCATAGTAGCTTTCTGCATGCAAAGTCTCAGTCCGATCGGTTTAAAATTGACAAAGTTTCATACAAACTTTCATCCCCTATTTTATCTCTTTGGGGGTAGAATTGATCAAAATCCTTTCTTAGCGGATGTCTACGTCATAACATCTACCTGCATGCCAAATGCCAGCCCGATTCGTTCAGTGGTTTGGGCTGTGCGTTGATCACTATGCCAGTCAGTCAGTCACTTTTGAGTTATATATATTTAGATAACAACAAAAATAAAAATAAAAAATTATGTAATTTTCATTTCGCATGAAAGTGTAGCAAGCCAGTATGCAGATCACCTACTACTAGTGAGAGCTTGCTTGTTAAAAGGAAAATGTCAATTCGATACCCAATATCAGTTTGTATTCGACAAAACCGAACTTAACATCTTGATATCTGTGTCAAGTTGTTAAATGCAGTTAATTTACTGTCCTGTTTCTATCGCTTCCTTTAATTAAATATTATTTATCCTTTAATTTACTTATAGAATTATTAATGACGGCCCGTATGGTGTAGTGGTTAACACGCTAGCTAGTGTATTTGTCTTTGTATGTGTCCATGGCACCCACGACACAAGGAATTCTAGAATGGGGTTGTGAGTGTTAAGCCTTATTTAAAAAAAATTATGTACCGAAATCACAAAATTATCAGTCCCCTGTTCAGGATTTCCAGTCTAGTCAATTCAATATTAAATCCCATGAAAACCATACACCTAGGTACCCATCACATGTGTACCTATATATCTCGATGGGGTGACGGTGACTCACCTCCAACCCTCTACACAGTTGGATAATGGTTTTCACTTCGTTACATACCCTCCGTCGTGCATCTCTCTCGCACGTCCCAACAAAGAAAGAGACGGCACCTGGACCAAAGTGGACAATAGATTAATCATGAGATTATATCAAGGACTTACCAATTTATCGCCCGATTAGGTTCGCATGTCCTCAGCTGATGGAAATTACCTTTTAATATGGGAGAAAGTTCGTGAAACACGAAAATCTTCGTGGTTAGAGACAGGAGCCACTGTCGCTCACTCAACCTCAATCAACCATCACTTTTCATCATCACCATGCCCTTTAAGAACCTTGGAGACCTCTGAGGGATTTAATCATTGTTTTCGTAACAATTTGGCATTGTCACATCAACACACATACGATTAAATTCCAATGCACAACTATCACGGAATAAAGAAAGAAAAGATTACAAGAAATGGTTCTACGTTCTTTGAACGGAACCAATCGTGACAACTTTACAAGTGATCGCAAAGTAGCAATAGCAATATGTTACTGTGATACTCTATATTACTCTGAACTGGCTATAGGTACAATAGTTTCGAGGCGTTTCGCATAATCACCTTATTGGCGCTGATCGCTGTGGAACATAGTGGGTGGCAGCGGTGAAGGTACTAGCAACTAAAGCACATTGAACATTAAACATTAAATCCTATTACAATAGACTTAAAACTAAATTTTAGTCCGAGTACCTTCAAGATTGTTTAAAGGGCGCTTCAAATCGGTACAAGAATATCTGTCATTTTATTATCCATAGCCTTTCCAGTGTATAGACAATGGAGATCAGTGATCGTTATGTTTTGCTACGTTATAACAATGAGTGAAACGAACTCGAGTCGCATATCCACACGACACACGTCAAATAACTGTCAGGTATTTCCATTTACTTGACCCTGTCTTCCATGACAACAATGGTTCTCTGATCCCAAATTGGTACTACAAAAGTGCATCACTAATTGGCACCCACTGCTTTCCAAGTCCGTCTATCGGCGCAGTTTGCGTTAAACGTTATCGACCACGTCAGTTTAATTGCGACCCCGCGTTGTGGCAACGCAGGTTACGCAGCCGTTACGTTATTCATCAAAACGGAACGCAACCGCTCGTGATGAGATCTGTCTAATAGTCTAATGCAGTGATGCTTAACCTTTAGTTTCCCTAAACTTAATGACTTTCAACCTTAGATCATTTATTTAAATCTGCGAGTAAGAGTTACAACTCTTGGGTCGGTTTTTTATTTTGTAGATTATTGCTGGAAATCCATAATTAATTTTTAATCTATACTACACGAAACCATCTAGATATGTGTATAACTGTATACCTAGCTAAAATACGAGTATATATAAAATGCTATCTCCTGAATGATTGGCTGATGATTAACACACAAACTTAATCGCTGATCGTAGAGAACTGAATCTTGGTGGATGTGTTATTTGTATGACGTAGGCATCCGATAACAAAGGATTTTCCGAAATTCTACCTCTGAGGGGTTGAAAAGAGGGGGCAAAGATTGTATGGGATAACGTGATTCCTTGGTTCAATTCAATCTACCATATTTTTTATTTTTAGGGCCCGATTCTTATGTCATCGCGGTGGTACGAGTAAGCTAGTTAATGATAAAATTGATCAATTTGAGTACCGCTGACCTAACGCGTCTAACTCAACTAGCGCACGCCGCCCTTACAGGGGAAAATAAAAGATTACTACTCGCTTATGATAAATATACGTATGCACACGTCGCTTTCATGTTGTTTTAAGCGTTTAAGCGAGCGCATTCCTTGATTTATCCGGCTTTACTTATAAATACCCGGACGACCGGGCTTAGCTGGGTATTTATTTTTTGGTAAATCGAATGAATGGAATTAACAGTATCATATTATCTGACATGACATTATTTCATCACTTATTTCATCACTTTCATCACATTTTTATGGTCTTCTAAATTCCTGTCCGGAAAATCCAAGCCAAAACCTAATCATTAAAGAATCAATTTCATCATTCGGATGACAAAGTATTATGTCCTTCATCGATAATTGTTATTACGACCTTCAAAATCAAGTAGGTACGTAGTTGGTTGCAACTCAATCACCGCCGAACTGTAAATACTTAATTCTGACATTATTGCATTTTATATCACAATCGGGAGCGATCGTGATGTAAAATGCATTTGCGTGATAGAGCCGCCTGCCCTTTCAAATTGATTGGAAACTTTATAATTCCCGAAGTAACAATAGAACTGACAAGCTGAGAGTTTGAAGTGTTAATGTCATCTGTCATGGACCAGATGCAGAGGCCGGAACGCAAAATGATAAATACTGTCACTTTCAAGGACGTTTCAGAAGATGATGAAGAAAAAGTAATAAAGGGTCTCTTTATTTAATTGCGCTAACCAAAAATATATTTTTAAGGGTATTCCCCATTCCTCTACACTACACGAACAGTGAGGGGAATACCCAATCTATTCTATGGTGTTGGCCATCGTCGGATAAAAAGGTGTGTCAAGACAATTTTTTAATGTAGGGATCCGTTTGCCAAAACTTTAGGCATAGCCTAAGCCTTAGTGTACATTTGTAAAAATGTTTGCTTTGAATCGATATTATTATTCATTATTCATGAAAAACGATAAATAATTTATTCATTCGCTATTCGAATAAACTTTACCCAACTAATAGCATGGAGTTCTAAATGTTTACAATTTACCGATCACTATGATTCCATTCTAAACATTTTATAAGAAAACTCAATATTGTTCGCAAATTCATATTAAATTAACTGTTTTTTTATTAAATTGAGACACAAAATTTGTACTTAAGAATTGTCGTAAAGAAATCTCTAACACATGTCATTTCTAACAGTTATATTCAAAGTTATATTCTGTGTGTTGTAATTATTTTAACCACATACAGAATAATACATCGTGATGTATCAGGATGATTGAAATGTCAATGCTATTCCATGATGACTTTATTATATGGAATCCATGTAATACACTAACTTATTAGAAAGGAATAGATCGACTGTAACGCTAAATCACTTATAGAATACGCAGAATCTATAGATCAGTTATTCCATGTTACCCACGACAAGAAATCCAAGTCCAGGGTAACTTGTAATGTAAAGCGTTAGCAATTCTCAGAAACTTTCACATTTATTACAGAAGGATTTCGCGTCAATGACATACAGTGGCTCGTTAAACAATCAGTTAGCGGTGCGTTTGAATCATAACAGTTAATTGTGAAGGCAACCGGTTTTTACTCGTCTGGGACCGATCGTTCAGGCGGATGGCGGTTTGGACGCCGCGTTTTTCTGCCTACGATGTACCTACCAACGCTACACCCATTTCTAGGATAGAACAAATTATTGAGATTTCGTGTTTCGTTTCGTAATAATACCTAATAAAATTTATGCAAAAAAGGATTACTAATTTATTATTATTATTATTATTATTATTGAAAGTGACGAGATATGTCTCCTAATTTAATTGTTTACTTCAACAATATCCTGCGTCAGCTGGTGAAAGTATTGCTGACAGCACACTCACATATAGCAATTTTAAACGAATTATAAAACAAAAGCTAACTAGAGACACCAACAGCCACAAACGCATCAAGGCCAGTCGCGGCCGTCCACCTGGATAATAAAGGTAAAATAAAAGGGTAATTAAACGCGGCGGCAGGACGTGGCTGTTATGAAGTGCTCCTAACGAGCTCCTTATCCAAGAAGTCCGCGACAGATAAAGCGTTCTATTGCTTTATTGGCAACGAACAGCGACATTACACTTATGACGTCGGTCAGTCACCTGTTCCATTGCCGAATAATTATTTTTATCGCCGGCCAAGAAATTGTGACGGTAGCTAATTGGCTACGTACAGTATTGGCTAATGCTCACTTTCTGTATGACTTCTTATATAGTATAAGCTGGTCTCCGGGGCTTCACCCGCGTTAAGAATTGTAACGTAATGCTTTAT
>DWQK01002197.1:0-13650 GCA_018231225.1 Noctuana stator | reverse complement strand
GGCAGCAGTGTCACGGTATTTTTGTTCGACGCCACAGTTAGAAGTTTGCAAATTAGACATCGCAACGAATCGGTTAATATTATGTAATTATGATGTATTTGATTATTTGTTATTCAACTTGGAGTTGTTTTATATAAGAACTTAATTAATTTAATAATTGCCAGTGGTGCGCCAGGTAGCGCCAGGGTTTGTGTGTCCCCCATACCTGTAATTAACGCCCGACGCAAGAAAGATGCTATACTCGTAGTGTAGTTTGACATAATGTTTCTGTCTTTCGGCCGCATCGTGGCTCCTAAACGAATGAACTGATGTTGATGCAGTATTTTTTTCATAATCGTTTATTTGCAAATAATAGTACAAGGGATGAACCTCTCGCTCTACACCAGGGCAGGTGCAGTTTGTGTAGCTTCCTTATCAAAACTGAAACACGGCGTGCAATTAGCATACTTCCGCAATGGAACCTTGAACCGTGGGGTTTTACCACTTATTTCTTTATCTTCCGTTGATGTAATCAAAGTGGCGCATTGCCCGCAGTGCAGGCTGCGTGCGAACTACCAACTAAAGCCGACCACTCAATGATCTGAGATTGTTTTTATGACCCAACCATGAAATTACTTCTTCCGTGCCGGCATCGAACATAATGCATTACCTAGGTAATCGATGTTGTGTGCTTACGTCATGTTTACGTCTAACAAAAACATTTGAATGTATTGTAATGGCATTTTCTTCGATACATCTCTACCGAAAGGTTGCCTGGCACAGATCACTGCTTTCGGTATAACTAGTACGATACGATACATACCTACGATTAACGGATTTAGAAAATACTAAATGAACTCTCTAGGTCACAGCGCTCTGTACATTGATTGGCAATGAGTTATCTTTTTACATGTGTGGTGATAAGTTTGGTTTATAATGATAGTGGAAACCCGCTGTTAAATAGGTAAAAGGTCAAGAATAAGCAGCCATTCCAAAAAATTTGACAGGCTATAAATCCCTTTCTTTATCTTTAATGCTTTTAATGATTTATCTTTTAATCCCTTTCTTAATCTTTTAATGCTGGTTCATCAAGTTACGTTCTATTTATTTGGAGTAATCCATGCAGTTTTATAAAATATTCAAATGTAAATGTTTACACGGGCGTGTGATTTATCGGTTTATGAAAAACCGTGTACGTGATTATTATGCTTTGTTAACCCATGTGGTTCACCCAGCGTGGAACTACAAAAACACGGCGCAAGCACATATTACGCTAACAGAGTTACGTCGGTTATACAATAATATACAAAGGCGGCACTCGTGCAGTTTCCCATGCGACGACGGTGCCATCAACACGACATTGTCCAATTTCTTGCTGTGTTCTTACTGTACTGGTTGGATGTACTGCGAATTTATTGCACTGGGAACGATGTAATGTAAAGTGAACGATGTTAAAGTATACGCATTGTATTGCTTCATATTACTAAGCTCCGTCTGTTGCACTTCCGGAAACTATGGCGTGTATATCATAAATCCACGGATCTGCCGAATGCATTCAAAGAGTTCATAAAGATGCTGTAGCAGACTATGAAACAAAGTTTTATGGCGCCGTACATCCATTAAAGAATGGACATGGATATTAAGTCATAATATTACAATCTCCAAAGCGACGTCGGTTCATTGAGTTAAATGTGCCAACTGATTGAAATAACGTATTGAATATCTATCAAAATGTTTTTGGCATAGACCGAGATGATTCTATTTCCGTAAAGCAAAATCGCAAATTGAACGCCAATTCCAATAATTGGTTTTCGACATTTGTACGGATTCCAACGATTTTAACGTCACACGTAGTTTACGAGTGAAGACGTTTTGCGTGTCGACTGGCACTAAATATTATGATAATAAAGGTTATGTTGATCCGTATGAAGATTCTGACTGATTTCTTTTGATTTTAAGCAAGATAAGACATGGCTTACGTAGGTGCGGAATGATCAGCTGCTACTATACACATAAAATTATTTATTGACATATGTGTATATCTAAATCTTGAAGGTCTACTGCTGGATACATCTCCCAAAGTTGAAATGACTTCATCTAGTGCTTTGAATACAGCGGATTTTCTAAATATCTTTCAGTGTCTCATCACATCAGTAGTCTATCGCTTCGTAAGACTCTTTGTTAACACTTTCAAATTGTTTCAGATACAACGGATACCTTCCTGCAGGGGAACGCGGAAGACGCAGAAGCAAGTTCGTCTTGTACAGACGGCCGCAAGCGAACGGCGTGCGCCGTTCCAAACATTATGTGGTTAAAACGCCGCATAGCAGCAAAGCAATCCTCGACGCCAGCCAGCACTCGATCTCGTACACACTCAGCAGGAGCCAGGCCGTTATAGTAGAATACACAGAAGATCCGGACACGGATATGTTTCAGGTAAGATTTTTATGATTTATTAAAGGAAAACGGCGTTCAAACAAGATTCCTGATGATAGAAGAGTTGTGTAAAACGAAAGAGAAAATGAGGAATTCTTCTTACTTGTAAGTAACCTTTTAGAAAAGTACTACTTATAGAACGGTCTTCAAATGGCAAAGCCTTGAATGCTTGAATTTACTCATAATCTAAGTGTGGTGTAGCTTTGTCCTGTCAGTCCCAACCCATAGATTACACTATTCTAATAGCTACAGGAAGTTAATGGAGGAAACATTGAAAATATTCATCGTAAAAAACCCTCATTCTTTCCATACTCGGTAAATGTGTTGAGTAATAAAATTTGATAAAGTGACACGTGTTTAGGTTTTTTGTTTCGTTGGCCACACGCCAGCTCTTGATGCAGTGAAGATGCCTGATGTAGCGAATTAGTGTCGTAACTCGTAACCATGACCGCTACCGCAAAGCTTTACTTACTTATGCAAAAGAAAATTGAATTATTTGCTATTTTTATCTGGGTACTTATGCCACAAATAAATATGAAGGCAACACGTTTTAGAAATAGAATAGTGTTGCGGAACATCCGAGGGTTTGATATGGAAACTTGAGATTGGGAAACTTGAAGTGTCTTGATAAAAGCTGAGGCGCTCGCTTTGCAAATAACACCTTATTTCGAAATGGCTATAACCAAGGAAGCGGTTGTTCCCCCTGTATTTGGCCCTCGTATCTGCCAACAAACAGTCTGTGTTTGCTTTTCAAAGCTTTGGAACAATGTGTTTCATGATCACAAACAATGGTACCTGATATAGTGCTTGCTAAATGGAATGGGAGTTTTGCCCACAACAATACTGCGAAATCATCTTTGCTAGCCGAAATAGCTGAACATTATCGCCAGTATGGTTGGATGGTATATATAATAACAAATGATTATACTTTTTAACAGTTTCGAGTATATTTTTACATGAAACATTGGTTTCGTGCCAGGAATTCTGATCGGCCACGTGTCAACAAATGGAATAGTTTCATATTAATGTTTGTGTTATCAACCAAAATAACCCATTGGATTGTAATTCGGTTAAAGAAATTTCTGAAACCGAACACAATTTTTCTTTGCATATAATTATACTTATCTAAAATCAATTTGTAAATAGTGGCTGTTAATGATGATGATAAGTACTTTTTAGCTGGTTTCCAAAAATTACTTTTACGTACAGATAAGATAAAAAAAATTAAAATCCATGATTATCTTGACTAGAAGCAATTATTTCCTCGAGTTCTTAACGGATGTAGAGGGGATACGCGAGTACGTGAGGTCTCCTACAAAATCGTATCAGTTGCGTACTTGCGTAACCTTCCTCCCGTTCGAGTTGCGTAGCGGCTGCGCTGCAATGTTTACCCAACGTATCCTGGCGTCGTCGGCCATATCTAATCGCACATGGGTTAGTGCCCCCCGGCCAGAACAATGCGTTGGTCCCTTCGGCCCGCGACGTTGACGCACGGAGCAAGTGACAACGACCCTATCGCAACATCTCGACGGGTAACGTGTTTGCTGTCCAACCGATAGCGAGGAGTCATATTACACGGCTGTTTCCTATTGTTTACTGACATTAAAGGAAATTAAATGAATAGCGCTAGAATGTGTGTGTACTCAGAAAACAGAAACAATCTCGTAACTGCATTATTTATGTTCCTGTTTAACTAGGAAACTGTCTGCGGTGATGATTATGAAGTCTGCATTAAAAATAAAAATTATTTTTTTTACTTTAGCGCAACTCTTTTCTTATTGCAAACTCTGGCTATTCCTATGGGATAGTGAACTCGATACCACGGCGGTGGTCGACGCACCGCCCCACATCCTGTTCATTCGACGCCATATCATTGTTGTTACAAACACGCCGCTAAACGTCGTAATGAAGCCGTCTAAATAAACATTGAGCTATTCCGTCACTAGTTATACAAATGGTAACGTACTACTAAAGGTAAGGATAAAGAGGTATGTTTAATAACAATAGATATGAAAAATATACCCCCTAAATTATGACATTCGAAACCTTGGTTTCAAAGGTTTACAAGTAGTTTTTTTTAAAAAGAGATCAAAATGTTAGTTACATTCCCTTTAATTAAACAAATCTCCTTTAGTAGAAACTATTTTTTCGGCTATTATTTTAATTTTGTTTTTTGTTGTTTTCGTATTATTGCGGAAATATGGACCGATATTGAAATAACTAACTAATATTAAAATATTGTAGTGGCGGTTAAAATTAAAGATTATAATAAAATTTACGAAGTAGTTGTGTTTCGTGTAATTGTAGTGGTAGTGTCATTGAACTCTTAAACGGTTGCCGGACCGATTTTGATGGAAAATCTTGCGTTTAAATAGTTCAGAATTCAGATTTATGAACTGGTGTTGATGCGATGGGATGATTATGTGGCAATGTTAATTTTACTGTTTATTAAGATCTTGATTGGTTGTATTTAGAACGTTATTGTGGCTTGTAAAGAAAGTAAATTATCGTTTAGACACGCATGCATTCGACTTTCGTAATGCACGTCTTTTATATACTCAAAGATTATGTTTATAAACTAAGCCATCAAATGTCCGCTGAGCGCTGACTATTAACTAAATCATTAGTTTAGTTCAGTGAATACACAAACCCAAATTGTTGTAACTAGTAACTAGCAAACTCCAGTTGGTTTAAAGTCCCAACTGATAACAACGAAGGAATTGGTTCATATTATGGATAATTATTTAATATCTAACCGAAAGTGACGTCATGGTTGTGCTGGTCCGCATGTCAACTGGGGTGGCGTGACGTCAGCGAGGGGAGACGCGAGACGGCGTGGTCGGGCCAAGGACGTCGCCGGGCCGACGGTCGCGCAACACGCCGCGACAATCGATACTCCGCCACGACAACACTAATGGCGATAAGAGACCTCTAATACTTTCTCTTCACACAAAAAGTTTTGCAGCTTGCTTCTGACGGATAGTTCGGAAACCTTCCTACGACGAATAGGGATGGCTATTCGCCATTAATTTATTACTAATATTCATGTAAAAGGTAACATTAAAAATTTCTGTGGAAAAATTTTATTCAAAACATAAAAATATCGGTCAATTGACTTGCTAACGTAAGACCTCATATAATGCTTTATTGTTCATAAAATGTTTTGACATTCATAAAACGTTTTGACAGCTCCTTAAAAAAATTGATGTGGTATTCCAATGCCCTATTGAGACCCTTTGTCCACTTTGACGCAGGGCTGGCTTTGAAGGCTACAGTGCAACCTTTGCCTACTCTCCGCCATCTTTGTATCTACACTGAATATATTCATAAATAAGCTGTTCAAAAATAAAGTTAATTAAAGTTAGATCATGCGGTCTCATGTAATAAGAAAATTTAAATATGTAATAACGTTTAATATATTATCATGTTCATGTTTGAACATGTTTTTATTACAATATGGTAGAAATAAAGACGAGAATCATGTTACTTATTCCTTATAATATCATGAATGGAATACAACAACGGACGATGTTTGTATCAAATTCTACGAGAGGTCGTTAAAGGCCTTTCCTCTTCCGTGGGACTGTGATAGATACGAACAGGTTTTTTCAAGGTCATAGAGAATTATGACGACTAGAGGCGGGCATGGAAGTTTAAGAAAAGATTATCTAGAACAGGAATTCCCAAACTATTTGGGGCAAGATAGCCCTTTTCCAAAATGAATTAATAAGTCAGACCCCCATGGTTAAATTGCTTAAAAATCCTATCTCTATTTTTACTTAAACAGTTAGCCGTTCTTATAATCAATTTGTATACGTAACAGTAGTTACACAAGTTTCTTGAAAGTTTCAAATAAGAACTTGTGTTTAATTAATAGGGTTTAATTTTAAGACCTCGTGGACTTCCACTAAAATTAGTTTTCGTGTACCTGCGATAATAATCTCGACCCCAGGAGGTCAAAAACTTTGGGAATACCTGATCTGGAATCAGCTTATAATGTTATGTTTCTTCCTTGAATGAAATACCTCAAACACTTTGGTCATTCGTAATACGTAATAACTATACGTAAAATAATTATCAATCAATAATGTGCATTACTGCAAAGATTAAAAATTGTAGAGACGCATCTCTTCAGCACGTGAAGATCAAAATAAAGGATCCAAGGGTCTTTCACTATCTTATAAACTTTCACAGGAATAGAAGTACCGTTTTAACGTTAATGTTTGCCATTCCCAGAACTTACCGCATGCCTTTTTCGACGGTAATGACGCGGGCTCTCGTTCCTTTCAAAACGGAACACAGCAATCCAGGTGCCTTCACAGACATTTAATACCCGCTTTTATTCCCAGTCGCAGATTTTGTCGTACAATGTAGGCATGTATATGGATTTACACGAAAAGAAACATTGTCTTCAATTACGACATGGACTATAAAAACAGTCCCCGATCTTAAATTTTGTTACTGTAACGTTATGATTCATAATTTTAAAATACCCTGGTTGGTTGTATTGCCTGTATCCTTGATACAACAGTATGTTTTACATGGATAAATACGTCTATACTCGTATATAAATGTGTGCGTCGATGTACGTATGTGTGTTTTATTATAATTTAAATGACATTTACTTATACACCATCAAACTAATCACAAGTTCTCACAACTAATCAGAACTAATCACAGTCTCCAAGTTCAAACGAAAACATAATCGTATCCACGACAGTACTTTAAAAACACAAATAGCCCTATTATAATATTATTATTTGTTTTACTCTTCTTTGATTCCCTTCAAATCGTCTGTGTTATTGTTTTAAATTTGATTTTAACAACTGATCCAATCGCTCGTGTAAACTTCAGTCGAGACAGCTGGCAGGGGTTGTGGTGTTGTCGAGTGTCGAGACAGTTCATGGGGATGGGGCCATCGGATCTTGAATATAGACAGGTTTTTTTTTTGGGCGTATCGTTGACTTAACAAAAATAAATTTGCAAGTCCTTATATTATGCAAGCGTGAATTATACAGGACATTAATAAATGGGAAAATCGCTAAATTAATATAAAACACAACGCAGAGTACAATGGATACTGACAGGAAAATCTTAGGAGGACAATTAAGAAAGCTTAGATGATAGGTACCTACGTGTTTAACAGCAGCAAAATTATTTTCAAGTGAATTACCAAATTGTATGTCCTAAAAGCACCCATTTATCTTTTAAAATCAAACCGCTTGTGTGAAGCGGCCGCTGTAGTCGGCGGGAGGGGTAGCCGGCGAGACGGTTCATCGGACCTTTGGATCTAAGGGGAGATGTTTCGACTTATTATTTTACGTCTAGACGAATGAGAGTTACTAAAATGTAATGGCCAATAACATGCGATCTCTATACTTGTATTTATCTCAGAATAATTTTTTTAGTGCCCTAATCTATAGGATCAAGATAGGTTTCTTTAGCGTGCATGGTGTGATTAATGATGAAACATTCTTTACTGGAAATGGACCCTGATCATCTAAAATACAAATATGTACATAATATTGTATCTCATCTACATTTTCCTATCGCGCGGGCACATACGTTATTTAATTTCTTTCCCGTTTTCGCCATTATGGGAATATGGCTGATGGGGACAACGGGAATACACCATAACAAACATGTTTATCTTTTACATAATGGGCACTCTACTCACGATCAGACTAAGAATACACTGCACTTGTGGGGTGATATAATTGAAAGAAAAAATATTTTGCCTTGAATTTTTAATAACGTAAACATTTCGCCAGTTTTTTTGTTAGTGAATAATTAAGTAATGAGGGGTGTCTACTGCTGATTTGTATTCCGAGCACGATTTTTAAGGTTGACGGGGAAAATAATGTGTCTGTTTAATGATATATGGCTCGTTTGTGGTAATATGATCATGTGCCCGGATGCGGAAGTGCGTATCATTTCAAAACGATTGTTGATTTTTTGATATTTTTGATTGTTTAATATCGATGCTACACTGTTATTATTACTTATTTTTAAACTTTTTTTTTAATACTATTATTTCACTATCTTGTCTTGTACCTAAGTCGCAGTTCGTTGACCTATCTGTTATATTCTCCAGACAAAAGAAGTTACCTCTATTGTTATGTGCATCCATCTGTCTGCTGATGAACAAATAACAATTTAGTATGAAATCGTTACCGTATGGTTACGTAATGCTGTTGCTAATTCATTTTCGCATTTGCTTTCCTTTCTGAAAATGTATAAATTTTCCAGAAACATTTATTTATTGTTAGCATGCTTATAGTTAATACCAGATTTATCTAGTTCCTATTGAGTGTTTTACTAAGCGTGACCACCATTCTATTGTATTCAGTTTGTATAGTGCATACCATACTAAGACTAAGTGTCACACTCACAAAGGTACGCCGTTCATCCATGGATGCTTTCTTAGTCACACGAGTAATAATAATTAATCTTATATATAGACTTTAGGATTTCAACAAACAGAAACCACAATGATTTAAGTACAGTTATTCAAGCTACTTATCATATTTGAAAATAACACATAAACGGGATACAAATCAAATAGGATTGTAACTGTTACATTCTCTTTGTTTGGGAAATGACAAAAGAAATCGTCGAAAGGACGTTTTGTTTCTTAGTTCTCCGTATCCATTCCAGTTCAGCGTCAACAATGCATATAAAAGGAACAACAGTGGCTTGGAACCTTTCAAACCATCAATATTCCGGGAAGTAGCGTGCGGTAATGTTATAGATGGGAGGGATCACTTCGGACCTCAACCCGCCGGCGGTGTTTATTAAAATTTAAACCGGGTATAATGTATTCACTACGCACGACGCCATTATAAGTGGACCGTTATGCCCCCATCGCAGTAATCATATACACGCATGACAGCAAATTCTGGAGCCTAATTTTCATATCGTAGATAATGTCGAATTCCAGATAAACCTGTGCCTGATAAACCATTAATATATAGTTAAAATGTCTACGTACGGTAAGTATAGAATAACCCACTAGAGGGTGGATACAGAAGATATACGTTATTTGAGGCGCCCATCGCAGTCCTCATGACTAGCAATGCCTCTATATAGAGGTATATATATATATGACCTCAGAATTAACTTGTTCTCCTATTTGAGGTTAGACGTGAGTATCCATAGGTTGCAGTGACCACTTAATTCCGTTTAATATTTCTATATAAATAGGACCACCATGATCTTCACATAATGGTAGATCATTAAGCAATCGTTAAAGTACAAGAACATAATCAAATAAGCCACAAGCTATTAAATACGTATACGTATCTATATACTCGTAGTATATACGTTTGTGCGCGTTAACAATAAGGATCGCGAAGTGTGCGAGTCTGTTGATAAATTGAGTTAGTCGCAAGGAGGTCAAATGCATCGGCCTAACGGGCCAGCTATAATGGTCTTCGCGTCATGAATACGTTATTTTTGGTTTCGATTTTAATAAGAGACATAGGCTCGGTAACTCCATCCTTGAATCCTTGACGACCCTCGTGGTTTAGTGGTTACCATGCTGGTATATCTTTCTTAGGGTTCTTGGTTCGTCTCCCTATTTGGCAGAAGCTTATGTTACGAATTTAGATATTGACTGCTGTAGCTACTCATGAGGAACGAGATGGTCGCTTCAAGTAAAGCACAGAAATACACACTCGTATATTATATTATGTCTGGAATAAAGTGTGTCCGGCATTCGTAGGAGTCCATTCGTTTCAACAATCGACATTTCTTTATGAGTACGTAAATCTAATAAAGTTTTTCAGCGTAGTCTCTTAGTTAGGAGCGGGTTGTAGCTTGTATCCAATGTCGTAGCTTGATTCGGTAAACGGCACAATTTTAGCCCTCGAGTATCTCTGAAAAGGACCGTACATTTGGGATTCCACTTTTCTTTCAACTAGCCACAAGAAAGACTAGTCATTGTATCCACCCAATCGTCCTACGTAGGATTTGTAGGATCTTTTGTCTGACGGACAATGGCCACGAGAATTGGGATGGTGATCGTCAAGGCAATGTGCAAATACTTTAAAAACACATGTTTGAATGCAAGTAAACAATCGGTCATTCATTATAAGCTAATGTCAGTACGTGCCTTCTCATTTATTTGGGACCTTGTCAGTAAACACAGCCGCGTATCCTTTGAAAAGCGTGGGATTGTGCGAATGATTTTCGGAAGTGGCTATTGTTAGCGAAACATAAAATTTGGCGCTTACCTATATTAGCGTTCCTACTTTTGTTCGACGAAATCTTATACAATCTTTTGCATTTAATACATTTGAATTATACAAGGATACTTCCCGAAGTTCCACTAAATAGAGTTTTGGTCGTCAGTAGAATAACATTATCAGTATCAACTGGCACCCAAGCTATTACTATTGATATCGTCTCATAATTAAGTTGTTATCTGGCACGGGTATTTCAACTTTTGATTTAGACACTTTCGGTAATCTACTAATTTAAAGTTGACAATCGTTTTGGGTTGGTAATCTTATATATAAATGACAAACTAATGTTCCACAATCTTTTCTAATGGTGATAACTAAATATTTGTGTAAGTAATTGCTTAAAATGAGTTTTAGTTTTTCGACAATCGCGAACTAACACATGAAACTGCCACCAACTCAAAAACAAGAACGAGACTATATGGAATAATGAGGCCTAGTACAAGAAATGTAATACAAACCAAGTTCTTACTCTAATCTATTGCAATTGTATTAAAGGTGGCGGCCTCTTGTATTCATATCGATAAACTAAATTAAAGTTAATTGAAATCACAATGGTTTAGTAGGTACTTATGAAACGGTTTTTTAAATATTGTGTTTTCTGTAAGGTGTGAAGAATGTGTCGCATGCATTCTGTGGGGGTTTACGAATTGCGACTCACGTAGGCACTAGACACCTTCAATGGATGCTATGATCCAATACCGACACGTGCTGGAAATTTAATAAAACGTTAGACTTGAAGGGGCTTTGTACTCGTAAGTCTCGTAAATATAATAAATATTTCTGTGGAATACATCGATTTATTATATTAAAGAATTAGCTTTGGGTTAAGTATATTTGTTTGTATGGTATAAGACGCAGTAACGGCTGGTCATTGAGAGCTGTTTTTCACAGTTTATTTCTATCTTTGATTTGTCGTCTGTGATTAACTAGTTTCTATAAAAACTCGTTTACACGTTTGCAACTCCATTAAAGTAGGTATATAAGCATAATATTGTAAATTAAGAAACAACGTGTCCAGCTTTTAGATCAATTATTGGTATACTAGCTGTGCCACGCGGATTCACCCGCGTTAAGAATAGTAACGTAATGCTCGATAGCCTATAACCTTCCTCAATCAAATCTTTCCTCTTTATAATATTAGTATAGATTAACCTTTTTGCAAGAAGACAGTATGTATTATAACACACACATTATTATATTATAGTAACCACACTTTGGTTTCAATTTTGCGTTTGCTCGAGGTCGACCTCGTATCGCTCATCGTAACCGCTCGTAATCACTTCTATCTGGTGTCGAGGTTTACGAAACAATTCAGTGTAACTGCACAAAGGATGTCCTGCCTATCTGGTGAATGCGTCTGCATGGGCTGGTCTGACTGACGATGCAGGGCCAGTGCAGTGCCGGTCGCAGGTGTGTGCAGGGATTTATGATTGTGGTGTCATGACATCAAATGTTAGAAATAGTAAAAATATTAATTATTCTGTTAGTTACTATTTAACAATTATGTATTATATTGTAGTTCATCACGTTTATTCTGTGTTGGTAGCGTCGCGTAGTACAAACTCCACCTTTATTTGTACGACTGTTTCTTATCTATGTTTACGTTTGCCCTTTGTGATTTTTTTTTCTTTCTTCTTTATTGATATACATTTCATAAATAAGTAGTAAGAATGATTTAACTTTATGTTATCGCGCAATGGCCTTGTTTACTTTTTAATCAATACCACGTCTATAATAAGTCTGTTTGGCTACTTCATATCTTCGAACGTCTATTATTTTGTTAAAATACAGATACAATTTGTATCCGTTTTGTATTATAATTTAAGTTATCTATGGTTATTTTTCAATTTTAGAGGTAAGTGCAATTTTCGATTTGAGAGGAATCTGGGATCTCTACCTATGTCTATAACTATTCTTTAATTGCACAGACAACATAAATGTTATTGAATATTAAAAGTTTGTTGTCCTTAAACACTTAGATTGTACTGTCTGTACAATTAAATACTTCTTGTAATCATATAAATTAATGTGGTTATGTACTCGTAAGTGCTGCCAGTTCAGTGGGTGTGCGGAGGTGACGTGAAAGTTTTGCTATGTGCCGCTTCAGGCTATTAAAGAGACTTAAGTAAGCTTAATTGTTACTAAGCGGGTTTGTAATTTACTACTCTTGCTGTTATATTATGTACTTGTTTTATACGAGTATCTACTAGTGGTGTGATATTCTTAGTAACTCAGCTCTAACGATGCGGCGAAGAATAAAGGACATAACACTGGTTCTGATGACGTAGAACATTATTTTATATCGTAGTGCGTAATATAAAGAAAGCCATTATAGCAGTTCAATAAAGAACTGCAGTTTTTATGATTTATTTTATAAAAAATAAAGTGATTTGTCATTTTGCCTTTTTGCATTAATAGGCAGGTACATAGGTTTTTATCTTGTTTTTGTTTGTGAGCATATAAGTAGTTTAGTTAGACATAACTCTGATAATGCTTTCAGAAGAAATTCTTCGCTACTCTTCAAATGCAAACATGAGATGTAGGAACTTTAATTAAAAAATGACCGACAGTGACATATGAAATTTAATTGAAACGCCTCTAGACGTGATAATAAACCGAATCAGTGTAATTACATTTGTGAATATGTATTTGGTGAACATTCATCTCGCAGCCTCCATGTATTCGCCCACTAGTGTCCACAAGCCGCCCACTGGCGCTAAAAGAAGAGCATTACCTTCGAAAGTATGAACGATTGCTGACATGGAGCCAACTATTATTTAGGAAGCAAATATGAGTGTGTTCCGTTGTAAAAATTCCGATTTGTCACTGGGTACATTTTAATATTAGTAAATTTGTTAGCAGAATTTAGTTATTATTATTGACTATTCACCTGTAACAGGTAGGTATATCTACCACGTAATTGAGAGAGTGAGAGAGAGAGAGAAAAGATGACAGGAAATGCTCCGACACTTTTAGTAAGGATCAGAAA
>DWQK01002196.1:0-13653 GCA_018231225.1 Noctuana stator | reverse complement strand
GTATCTTTAGCTAAAACATAAAAGAGAATAGCATCGAAAGTAATAGAAGCAAACAAAGACCAATATGCTACAAAGGTAATAAAGTTATGTGACAGTCATTTATTATGCACATGCCTCGTATTATTAGGTACCTTGGCATTCTAAGCTCTCAAATAACTGCAAGCAGGAATTAACTCTCGGTAACTAGATGGGTTATGATCTCGATACACGCCATGCCGATACCTAGAAATAATGTAAGCTATCAAGCCTTATTATTAGTTAGCTATTCAATTACGGACAGCGTTTCTCAACCTGATGTTATATCGCGACTAATCTAAACCGTTAGGAGAAAATGTGTGTTATGTGTTCGTTTAACATACAAACAGGGTAGATTATGTAATTATTTATAACATTGTATACATAACATAGATGAAAATACCTACTGCATTTTTATTTGAAAAAAAATATTTCGTTAAGTATTAGACAAGATAAAGACAACCGTACCTAATCGTAAACTGACAAACTATAATTTAATATAAAGACACATCTTTAGTGTTTTTGTAACACAAAAAAAGTGTTTCTTGTGTGCATACCTATTATAAATTCGGAAACACTATATTCCTGCTTCACCTTGACAAAAATCCGTAAATTTAATTTATTTTATTTTATTTTTGAAAATAAACTCGGTAAATTAGGTTAGTTCGTATTATTGAGGAAACACCTACTGAGACGGAAAGCATTAGTTATACCTAAAGGTTGAGAAACGATGTACTTACTTCTTATAATAAATTTTACATAAGAATAAAAGAAAGCATAATACTTAATTTTTAAGAAACACAATTTTGGACAATAAAATGATACGTTTCCTAAAATATGGAACAACTTTTAATTGGTAGGTAGTAGATAGCAGGTATCTATGTTATAACTTAGAAATAGTTAAACGAAGGGATTTGTAAATTACTCAAGCATATTATGTACCTACTGAACTGTTTGTGTAAAAATATAAAATCATGTTAAAACTGCCTACTAAGAGTTTATTTATGGGTGGCGCTTCATGCCTACAAATTTCATTGGAGCTTTTAAATGAGATGTCTATACCTATTATTGTTTAACTAAATATACAGTAATTATATACGCTATTTTGTAACTTACCGAAAAATTCTCTTCAGGCGACTAATGACTTGGTATTTTATGTACACTTTTAACACGCGATAACGAATTGTGGCGAGGTTTCCGCCTTAGTTCATAATTGCGAAAAACAATCATTCCCCGACGCCATTTCGAAAATCCGGAATATTTAGATACAGTTTACGTATTAGCCGACACTCGAGTTACATAAGAACGCATATTATCTGCAATAATTTTGGCAAATTTACATGTTGGAGCCCTAGATAACCCCTAAAAGATTAACCTTTTCCTTGGTGATTTTCACGGAAAGAATGCTAAATTATTTATAAGCTTTTCTGAACTTTTGTAACTTCCTCTAACAAACATTGAATTTATTTAAAATTTACGTTTATTTATATATTTTATTTAGTTAAACATTATGTTTTATAGCACAATGCGCAACAAGCAGACATGTGTAAAGCGGGGAGTCACGTACCTGTATCGGCCCCAGTGATGACTTACAACCTTACAAGTTAATGGGATTACATTGGATAGTTTCAATTTTAATTTTATATCTATTATGCAATATGTTTTAGAACGAATAGGAAAACTTCTTTAATAATAGGAGGACAGGAGTATAATACGTCCCCAATATTATGTTATGTTTTATAATGATTTTGTATTCATAGACACTGATTTAAATAAGTAGTTTTAAACCATTGTAGGAACAAATGCAAATATTGGTCAATAGGTCAATGAATAAAAATTTGAATTTTTTTCGTAACCTTTTGTTTACGGATCGCGAGATATATTTGTTACAGGTATTTAATGATTTCAATCGTCGCGTGTTGTGGTTCATTTATATTATAAAAATAAATCTCATTCATGCCATCATCTTTAAACCATGATTCTGAAATGATACACTTTTTTAAATGGTTACGAGCAATGTGTGTAAGTATCCTTTACTACAGTTAAGTTTATGCTATATTAATTACGTTTTCTTACTTTTAAATTAAATTAAGCACAATTTGAGAAACGCATGTTTTAACGACGCACTATAAGTATTATTAAAGGAAGCCACACCACAGTTTTATGACACAACGCAACGAAAACATGTATTGTCGACAAACATTGAGCAATTTTAGCCTTAGTTATGTTTATTTTAATAGTCAATGTACTGCATATTTCAATGATTTTAATGTTTTTCCGTCCACTTTACCGTACACTTCCATACTGTCCCTGGCCCTAACAATCAGACCTGTCAACTTAGCTGGTACATCGCGCAAGGAAGAATAGTCCCAGAGACCTGACTGATTAAGATCATTTCTCCATGAACGGGGCTCTCACCTAGTGAAACATGCGCAGTGATGCAGTGCGCATTATATTGATTGCAATCTGATGTATGATAGGAAAAGTGGCGGCAATTTCATGTTTGAAGATTTTTAATGTGTGTTTAACAATTGATAATGAACGTGTTTTTGTTAGGAGGTTCAAGCGCGGATTCCCACAAAGCGTGATTAGTTGCAAAAGAGAAACTTAATGACTTTCTTCCGTATGAACAAGATAACTGTAGGTAAATAGGTAAATAAAACTGTTATAAAAATTACATTTCCCAAAAAAGGTCTAAACACCCTCTACATAAAAAGCATTGGCTTCAAATCAATGAAGAAAATATTTCTAATTCGAATGCCTCATTTTAGTATTCTTGGCAAGCATCTGTTCCAAATTGAAAAATTCGTAGATTTACTGCAATGCAACAAATTATATAATTTCAAACCAAGAATGTCCAGGGTCCAGACTCACTAAATACTTAATCAAATGACCATGAAAAAACGCAATAGAGGAAGACCTATAAAATATCTATGAATGAAGGTACGCGTATAGTTTAATATCTATAGAGTTTAATACACTTTCGCCTTTACCTACTATTGCAAGACCGATGAGTTGTTGGTAACATTAAAATTAAAAAGCAACATTCAGGCTTTCTTTTGGAACAAATTAATAACATCTGCAAAAAGATATCTAAGTATCTGTAAATTGTCAAAATTTTTGGACTCAAGTTACCTACTTTGCGTCTGAACTTTTCAGTAGAAGTTCGAAAACAACTGCTCTAAATCTATGGCTTGCATTTAGCATGTATCTACACTTATTTGTACCTAAGTATGTACCGAATGTGGAACTATATAGTATAGGGATAGTATGTGAATGTGAAAGCATTAATTTTGGAATAATCCTATCCTACTCATACATCCTACCTCCGTCGTGGACTTAGGCATTTACATAACCTTATAGATCGATTTTAATGCAAAGCCACCACATGAGCATAGCAGTATATGAGGACCTCACTACCTATAGATAGTGACGTGCACACAGATGTTACTCTGAATACAATTGATGTCTTGAAATATTAACTTAGTGTAGCTCTGATGACAAAGCAAAGTCTTTCTGCCTTATTACCATAACAAAAGCGAGGCAATAAAGTGTAGGTAACAATTTTGTATACCTACCTATTAATATTACAAATTTTAGGTACCTAAGTAGGTATAATATACTTTTTGGAGAAAGGTACCTAGTTTACTTACTCATATGATAATTCTGGAATAAGACATCTAGAATTATTGCACACTTGAAGAGACCGGCGAGGTGCTGCCTTCTGAATATCCAAGTAGTCCGTATCTAGACATAAATATAAAAGAAACTTGAAATAAAGGCGATTCGCATTAGGCATTATTACGTACATAGGTACCTAACTAGGTACCTATTTTGTTTTATATTCGCATCATTAAAATGTGACTGCAAAGTCTACGTACACATAGATAAGTTACGTTTAGGTATATTAAAGTGTACAAAATTCTGACCTCAATTTCTATTTCTATCATATTTCATATTCCAAAACATAAGGTAGCCCATGATCCTTAGGTACATACTTAATTGTATAGTTTTTAATGTCATAGAACATAGTACCTAATGCTTATGTAAGCAAAGACAAAAGACTTGACAGAATAACACCACAGTTGTGACGCATAATCATTGCAGAATGTAGGCTTCCCATTCGTTTGTCATTTTATAAATAAACTTACATTTTGTTATATCATGTAACACCTATGTAGGAATACCTATATTGTATCTAATCGGTATACCCGCAAATACCTACTTGGCCATGGAAATACTTGCCAACTGATCATTATGGGTTTAAAAATACCTATAGGTACCTAATCTGTAACTAATAACTTTGAATTAAAAGTGTATTTACCTTCAACTACAATAGTGCAAAGTCCTGTATCTGATACAGATCGTCCCCGTGACCTTAAACTGCTTCTGTTCCTTTTGAAGTAGCTCCAGTGGCGGATTACGGACGTCCTTAGGATCCGGTTGAACCTTGAGAATACACAGAATTGATTCTATGTTTTTATTATGCAGACTATGTATAGACGACGATAAGTATCTAGTTAGGTATGTACCTACCTATCTAGTGATTTCTTTCTAAGATTTGCCTATTTGTGACTAAGTAGGTACTAATTGTATACCTAGGGCTTGTTGCTTCTTAAATTATAATGGTCGTGTCTTATTTTTATGTTGGTCGCATTCTGGCAACCGCGTTAGCAAGTTATTAAGTAGGTAGGTACCTACCTATAGTTTACGAAAATCGACATTCGATTTCGAGTTTTTCCATAGGAAGGTACATTGAGAAACAGCGTGTAGTAAGTTAACTACGCGACTACGGAGAATACCTACCTAGTACAAAAATTAGATTAAGTTTTTCTAAACTGTGCTTGTACTAAATCAACTCGTACAAAAAAATAAAATAAGCAACTTCATAGCAATCATAGCTGTCATAAATTTCATATTTTCTACCTTTATAATTTTTCATAGAAAGATACCTACTTAATATAATTTTCAAAACTTACACTTGAGTAAAAACTAATCAACGCACATGTATTTGTAGGGAGGTACTCAAAGCTTGTTTATAGTCCAAAGACTTAACTTTATCAATGAGATGTTGACGCTACACCTGTGCATGTGCGATAGTAAAGCAGTTAAAACACGGCGGAAATAACTCTACTTAATCAAGCGCCTCATTATAAATAACTTTTATGATTACAGTGTTTGTGATAAAATTAAAGTAGGTAGGTATCTGATCTAAAGTAAATACTTATAGCGTTACTATCCTGTTTACCGTTTCAATGGTGTGTCATTTTCTGCAGAACTAGACGATGTACACGTATCACTGCTGCTGTAGATCACTTGATCAAACATTTGATAACTAGCACTTTTACGTAGATTCATTTTTTTTAGAATTCACTATCACTGATAAAAAGTAAGTTTGTCGTAGTGGAAATTAGATTTTAAATAGAAAAATAATAACGTGTCTTCAGTCAGTATTACACATGAAAACTAAATTTTCAGAAAACAACAGACAACGCTAGATCAAAATAGTTTGTCACTGACTGCTATAATTAAACGGCGTGGACGCAAGAAGTGCGCTCGCGGCGTCCGATCGCCTTTTCATACAAGCGCCTGACTCATCAGCAATTAAATCAGATTGAAAAATCTTCTTCCATTAGATACTCTTCTGTCGACCTTCGAAGTCACTTGTCGAGTACACAATACAATACACGATTTGATGTCTTATTTTTGTGGCTAATAGCTGATATACATACGGGTGAATTATAATAGTATGTAGCTACCTTATGTTATTTATGATGAAGAAACTTTCAAAAATAAAATGGCGAAACATGTCATCAAATTCCTTTAGGATTGCCTATCAACTGTAGGATCATAAATCACGATCATTTTAATAGTCATATAAAATTTATTCAAAAATTGCATCGCTCTGGGATTTTCACCTCAAATTATTTAAGTATTTACTGTACCTAACCTCATAACAGTTAATAAACCGTACACGGATAGAAATTGATTAGTGGTCCGCATTAAGTAAAAGACAGATAAAAGACAATAGTTTAAGTTAACGAAGAAAAGATAATTAATATGTTTAGTATTATCAGAAGTGCCATTAAATAAAACAGAAAAAAGAATTAAGTTTTTATTTAAAAATAACAATAAAGACACTTATACCTTAGTTCAGTATTATGTGGACACTACAAATACATTAAAACCATCTGGCCTATATACTTACTACATTGCAAGTTACAAAGTAAATAATTATAACTATGTGTATTACAATACATTAAAAAATTCAGAAGTACATTGAAACTTTGCGATCACTTTAAAACAACTGAAACACTTTAGCATTTCAATGATTGAATTTTACTAAAAGCAAAGTTACGTAGAAAATATCCTTAATAACTTTACTGTATACTTATGTGTATGTGTTACAACATTACTTTAAATAACGTCAATTTTATTTATTGACGTAACATTACTTTAACGATCGGTTCCTATACTTATTATTTTCTTCCGTCCATATTCTGTTGTAAATAATTAAAATAACACTATAACGTATGATACTTTTTTTTATAGTTGCTATGTACGAGTAATTAATTCACTGTTGTTTATGGGTGGACATAAAATAGGAACCGGCCATAACTTTCATAGTACATTTTCTGTATCTGTAATAATTTAGATACAAATTTGGAATTTTAAAGGAATATACATAAATACAACGCCATACATTTTACTTTAAATTGAACATGCAGACGGGATAAATAAAATTTAGTATACGCTTAATATTATACAAAACTTCTGGCAAAAATGACTCTCGCAAAAAGATATATCAAAATTCATTTATCAGACTATATAAAGACAGCGAAAAATAGCATTAATTAACTGTAACTGTAAAACATTAATTTGGAAGTTGGACGTTTGACATATATTATATGAAACTCAAATTGGCTATCTACAATTTTCTATTTAATAAAGATTTCAAAGACAAATTGATATATCAGTAATAGATAAGATAACTGGTACACAAAGTGTTTCTTTCTAAAGATAAAATATTGTATCTCCATAATGTATTGCAAGACAAAATATATATTATACCTAATTATGTTCTTCAATGCTTAATCCAAGGGTCCACATCCCTGCTCCCATTAGTAATACGGCCTCCTCGGATTGTTCTAAAAAGTTCATAGAAACAGTATTTTAGGAACAGATAAATAATATTCAAACACAGATGTACAATTCTAAAACATGCATTCCCATAAAACTATACACGTAAAAATAAACTGAAACACGTACTACATAATTATTTTATATTATCACTTGCTCCCAACGGACTTGGATAATTGGATCAATAAAATAAAATTGTGATAAATTGGCCATAGACATACATATATTATACGGATACAGAATACGAAAGGTAAGCAAGGTCGCACTGCCGCCTTCAGATTTAACCCTACATTAAGCGAGAGCATGCTGTTTCTGAGCATTCTTCGGAAGGAAGACGAATAAGGAGAGCGGGGTAAGCGCGGGCTTCAGACAGACAACTTTTTTATAGAAATTACGTGTTACACCTTTTTTTATATTTTTTCGATACCTACTAATCTCGAATTCAATTGACATTTAAAACAATTTCATCGCGCATAATTTGGTTCGACATAATTATGCAAAGAACTATCTTTAGAACATCTCCTTATATTTGGTACGATGAATCGCCCGGATAAGCGTAATAATCATACTTTAGTAAAGTACCGTAAACGCAAAACGACGAAGTAGTAATAAAATATTTAAACCATCGATCGTAAAGCAAATAGAACATTTCCACTGAATATAATAAAAGCGAATAGTTTAGAACAACATATTGTGAAGTATAAAATTTCAGAAGATATCAATTTCTATTCTACAATCAAACATCAAACATTTATGCGAGCGATATCCGTTGAGCAGAGAATTGAAAACGGAGCAAAACAGAAAAAAAATAGACAACATTTAATACATTATTATAGTAGGTATTACACCTTGCTCACATACAAATATGTCGTGAATCGGTAAAAGATACTTCGGGTAAAACGAACAGCCTTTAGAAGATACGATAGCATGAAACGAAGTAAACAGTTTGAAATTTCTAAATAAAATTTGTATATAATTTATGTTGTACGTAAGTTGTTATAGCTTGTTACATTTTGGGCCCAAAATTTGGTACATTGTATCGCACCATAAATTGATTCTTCCATGTTCTGTTGTCACAGTTAAGTAAATTAAAGTAAAGTTCCGTCTATAGTCAAATATATTACAAATCTTATTGCCTGACCGCGTACAGATATTTTCTATTCTATAGGTGATTTTGTGTACCCTTACGGAATCTGGCGCTAGAGGTTAACGACTGCCAGCAATCTACCGACCAAAACGTAATACTTGTCCGAAAGGGCGTTGAGGAACTCCCCATTTAATAATAAGTTATACTTAAGCTGTACCCAATATAAAAGCACATAATTACCAGTGGGTTAGGCCTAAATCTGTAGGCCAGCATCATTCTCTTTCTGTACGCATCAAATTCGTCGTCTTCGGCCAACACGACGTCAGATGTTGAGGCTCCCAAGCCAAGGTTCTGTACCGGTTGCTTTGCCCTGGTAACATAAATAACCATTTAAAACGGGTTGCAAGATAAACCTGCCTGAGTAAATTACCTAATAACATGGCTGTTGTAGAAACAGTATTGGGATGATGACACCATTCTTAATTAATTTAAATTTAATCTCATTACACTTCCCTATCGTTTCATCTCCCATTGCACAGTCATTCACATAGAAAGCCTCGTATAATTGAAAACTACTTGAAACTATGTCGGCGACCAAAATTCCTCATAAAATTTTCCCTTCAAAATCCTTTTGATTTCTCTTACAAAGATCACATGATTACTATCACTTCAATGTTATTTCCAATATTTACTTACTTATTTACAGGTTCCACGATACCGGTGCCTTCCGCCCCGAGACCTTCGCCCTCAGTCCAGCCCAGCTTTTGTAGCATTTTGAAACCTAAAGTGATAGATAAAAGGTTCAAATTTGGATACCAGCAGTTCTGCATGTTCAATATATGAAATATGATAAAGTAACTTTATTAAGAAAAATTTATGACGTATTATCTTAAAGCTTACAGTGACGTCACACAACCTACAGCCGTGACTCGTTACTTATACATAAACGTAAACATAACTTAGTACCTGGTAAACCGAGCTTTGCAAAACAAAGATTGTCATACAAAATTCTTTGAATGATGCCAACAACTTATATACAGATGAAGTACATAATAAGAGTAATAAAGAAACATACCAACGTTATCCTCTTTCAACTTGAATTCTTTGTAGTCACTGAAATCTGGCTCTTTGCCACTTTTCACAGCTGAATACTTTTCCATGAATCTGTAACATTAGACGAAATGATTTCACAAAATTCCGTACACTGTCTTGTGATTATGTGAATCATGTAATGTGTAATTACATTCGATATGTACATAACAATGGGTCAAACAATCTGGGCAAAGATCATTGAAGTGTGTTAACAACACACACAATTTGATACGTACTCGATACTCGTATTTAACAAAATATTATAGACTAGCTGGTGCCCGTGACTTTGTTTGCACAGGATTAGTATTTCGAGCAATTCACACATAAATTGTAGCCTATATGTTATTCTGATGTATAAGCTATTTTATTGTAAAGTTTCAATTAAATCTAATCAACAGTTTTTACGTGAAAGAGTTACAAACATACATCCATACAAACTTTCGCGTTTATAATAGTAGTAGGATATTTGGACCGCAAATAGGGGAATTATTTACTAACTGCATATATATTATAATGAAGTAAATAGTAGTACAGGAAAGTCAAAATATTCCTCAACTCACTTTTTCAACTCCTCAGGAGGTAAGAAATCTCCAATATGATGTTTACCCGCAGCTTGCTTAGTGAGCTCATTCGCCCATTTCTCTGTTGCATTCATTTCCTTGGCACGCAATCTACATTGAAATATAAATTTTTAATACATATTTTCTAAATAATAACATACTTTATCTAATAAAAATTAAAAACGACTGTAATTTGTGCTAGGAACTTATTTCTGAATCAACAATATATGCATAATAATATGAAGAACTACTTTAATATTATAAAAGTTACTGACGATAGTTTTTTTATATTAAATTTTCGTTTGCTATACTATTTTCGTAAACGTTTATGAATAATGATTTTTATTTACTTTAACTACAGTTTGCTTAACTGTTTTTGTTTTTTATATTACAACAGATCACATAATTGTAGCTATGTTTGAATGTATATATTTAAGTTTCACAAACACATGTATGTTTGGAATCCCAACTGCATATTGTTTTTTGAATGAAACAAAACGTTACTTGTGTTCCCATGTTCCGTCTGCTGTGTCTTCATCACTGTCATATTCATACTTGTGCTTGCCAGCCGCTGCTAGCCGCTCTACTTCCTGTCTTTTCTTTAACATGTCCTAGGCAAATTAAAAGGTACATTTATAAACGGATACTATTATTATAAATAATTCTGAAAGAAACTTTACTTCTTTCCTTCACAACACATCTGGAAAATGGGTGGTCCTGCAGGCAATACCTGAAATTTTTGTAAAGCGATACTTTTCGGGCGCAGTGCACGATTTTTTTCCGATGCAATATTTCCAGTGCAATAATTCGTCCATTGAAAATCGATCAGACGGAATTTGTTATGAATTTTTTTTTTGTAAATTGTTCCGCCAACAATAGCTCTCGAACGTATCAAGAGATCCGTTAACTGAGACAAGTTAAAAATTGTTTACCTTAAGAAATGGCGTGGCGGTAATATAACTTCATAGCTATTGACGCTACTATTGTGTACTATTTCTAAAATTTATTATTTTAGTAATAATAGATTTTAGTTTTATTCAATCTTAAAAGCTCCCTTGTTACGAGACCGGTTTGTCTAAGAATTTTCTGTAATGTTACTCCTTAAAAAGATTTTCAATCCACAAACCTATTCTTCATAAGAGTAACACAGCAGAGTTCTCTTAAATATATTTATGTGACTATGGACTAAATCTTACTTTTGAAGGGTGACCTGTACTTAATAGTAACGAAAGCAAATATTAGTGATGTAGATGGAAAATTATTATGTTAATGATGTAATTATTTTTTCTTCATAAATTAAACCATCTGATGGTGATACGGTCACACAAACCAAATCACGATACACACAAACCTAAACCAATATCAGTAACAATTGGTAGGGAAACAGGGACAAGGGAAGATTAATTTACACAAGCAGCAAAATGTTAGTATGCATTCAACAATTTGTAAATATTACAGTGCGCCTTAGCTTTCCGTTAGACGAAATTACGGCAAAATAAAAATTGCCTGTTATATAATGAAAATCATAAAAAACCTGATATAATAGATTCAGCTTGAAATTGTCTTCACACTTTTTCCAATCCTCAGCACTGAGGTTAGTTGTTCCATAGTTAGTCATAGCATACGACATGAGTGCTTGGTTGTTCCGGTTTACGGTGCTTAACTTCAGACCTTCCTCGTCGATTTTGGCGAGTTTCGGACCTGAAAGAAGGAAGTCTACAATCTCTATAATTAATGTAACATACAAAGTCACTCCGTAGCAGAAGTGATATTCATTAAATACTATACTATACCTTTAAATAATTTTATTTGACCTTAAAAAAAGAGTTTGTAAAAAAAATATAAATTGCATCTTCTATAATAGACAAGTATCCTCCTTTAAATAAGAAAAAGATAATAAAAGCGTACATGATCGAAGAAATTTTCAAATCTACAATTTGCTTAGCGTAAGAACTAGATTAGGATTTGGTGTGCATTAGCTGAGCTGAGACACAGTAATGAGATATTTATGCCTGTAACCAAATATTACCAACAAGGGTTCGGTATCCAAGGTCCATGTGTGTGTGTGTGTGTGAAGCGTTATTTATTTATTACTGCCTAGCTTTTTTTGCTGGATAATAATGTGAGAAATAACTGCTGGCAGTCATTGATGATCAAATAAAATTACAAAAAATGAAGTATGAACCGTTAGAAATTTATTTACCTGGTACAGACAAAGGCGCAACAATCCCTGGTGGTTTAATATCAGCTATTGGCGGGTCGTCTCCCCAGCGGGACTTCTTTCGTTTGCGTCTCTCCTTTCTTGAGTCGGAGTCATCATCACTCTGGGAGCTTGCTTGTTCTGACTTCACATTTGCTCCAAACTGGTTGCTCTTGCCTCCACTGAAGTCTGAATAACTGAAATTGACAAATAATAATTCATACATAAATATCATGTGTACATTTTGTGTTTGTTGTTTATAGAAAACATTGGGTGACAACAAATGAGGCAAGTAACGGCATTGTAAGCAAGAGTGTACTTCCTTTTAGACTGACCTTATGGTAAGTAAATTACGTTTCAGAATACATAATAATATATGATAGTGTTATTTAACAACTACCACATTGTAACCAGGGGGCCTGCTACAAAGCCTTCCGTCATTCTGTTAACGTCAAATATGTCAGCCAGCAGTCAAGTGACACCTAAATTGATCACTGAGATTGACACGTGACACATTTATTGACCAATAATAAGACACGTGACACATTTATTGACCAATGAGATACAACAGATACACAGATAGAGAAACCAGTTGCAAGTAGTAGTATTATTGGCAATCAACAGCACACATCAACATATTATATGTTAATGGATTTTACCTATCTTTTCTCTCTTGCTTGATTGCAGGTTTGATGTTATCATCATCACTCTCATCATCTTCCAAAGAAAACTCTGGCTCATATTTATCCTCCGGTTTCACTTCGGGTTTCTTGTCTTCTTGATTTTCACACCTCATCTTATTCACTAACTCCCGGAACACCTTATAGTCGTTAGAGCTTGTATTGTGTAGAAACCTGAAAGAGTTATGCAAATTTAAGAAGATGTTTACATGAAAGAATAAACAAAGGATCATTCTGTAAGGTTTATTCAACCTGAAAGTTGACAATAGAACAACATTGCAATCGGGCAATACATGTCATGTGAAACAGAAAACCAACGTTTTGCAATATCATTCTACTGACGCTGTATAGTAACAATATTCCAGTATCAGACACAACAATATATTCAAACTTCATTCATTCTAACCCCATAATCATATCAAAAAGTGATTTTACAGCCATTATGAATCATTTTCCTTTTGTTACATTAAATTAGTGTTATAAAATACACAGTAAACAGTTAAAAGGCTACGAGCGCCAACTTTAGCACAAAGACATTTAAACGTAGGTATATCGAACGCAGCGTCGTATCAAATAGAGTAATATCGTTGCTAGACGGAAATTATAAAAAGTAGGTAATATAAAAATGAATACAGCACGTATCCTCCTGTTGGGGATTAAAACTGGTCAGTGGTATTACCACATATTTTGATCTTGTGAGTGTATAGCTTTCAGCACATTTTCCCAGTGGTCGCCGTTGCGGGCGACTTCTTCGGCAGCGCGCTGGACTGACGGCGGGAACATATCTGCAGAGAGAACTGCACACCACTGGTCAGGATTGTGTCTTACGCCCACTTGTCACAACGAACCGCGGAACGTACAAGGCAAAGACGGAGCACG
>DWQK01002195.1:0-13655 GCA_018231225.1 Noctuana stator | reverse complement strand
TTGTCCGATAAGATGGAACCAATCGGCAGTATTTCATAAATGTTTACTTTTAAATTAACGTGTTTATAAATAGAAACAGGTTAATTTTAAGTTTTTAATACGTATGTATATCAGACAGAGGACAAAATTTAAAGCAATAAAGGAATATTTTCTTATTAAAAAAAGTGCAAACAAGTGCAAACAAACAAACACTATTTAATCCAAGCTTAAAAATTTGCAACTGAAACAAACTGGGAGCAAACAATCAACTAGTGGCATTAGAGCGATCGAGTAGATCATCTGCTATCAACTTGTAATCCTTTGAGAATAATTTTATAGTTTAGTTCTTAACAATCGATTTTCATATAAGGCCCCCGGTATTTACATTTTTTAAGGAGTGAAATTAATATACGCGATAATTCAAAAACGTTATTCTGCCCATCCTTTATTAATCTTGCGCATTATTAAATAAATGTTTGTCAGCAATGTACTGACATAATATTTCACGAAACATTAGCATATACAGAAAGTTGTTCCTAATTAAACGAAAAAGAAATTCTCTTGTATTAAACAACTGTAAATGTACACAAAATGATTGTCCGTGACATAATATGCAAAATATGTTGAGACAAACAGTGTCCTCGTAGCGATCGTAGCGCGTACGTAGCTCGTAGACCGTAACTGTGTCAGAGCTACTGTACTCGCATGTTGATGCCGTATTAATTGGTTACAGGGACGGGGAATATTTCAGTACGCCGCCGTATGCAGAATATTCAGGCGGGATTAAATGCCCTTCAGATAATAACATTCGACACACGAATCAACCCACTGTTTTGTATTAAAAGTTTTTCTGTTATTATTATTCTCACATTATGTAACTTATTAGCTTTACTTAATTACCATAAAATATAAGTATAAATCGTATATAGCGTATAAATTGTTACCAGGATAATGCCGTATTATATCATACGGTGATGGTGGTGGTATATACAGGTAGTATATATATTGACTATATGAGAACCAGACATTTTCGTAAGTTTACTAAAGATCATCATTACTTTCTATTTCCATTTCAGTATCAAAACAAACGTAGTTTGTTGATCGTTACGTGTAACGGTGTTCGAATCCATGATAAGAAGATTACGAGGATGCTGAGTATGTCTCTTACTCGCGTTCAGAATATTTAAATCAGATAAGCCGAAATGAAGTATATAACTTTGCGAGACATCGTAAAGATCATTTGTAGATCGTGTGGAACCTACGATCAGTTTTAAATTAATTTTCATGAAATATTTTTATCATATTGAAAATCACATTTAGTCACGTCATACTTCCATTGTCATTTCGCGAAATACACTTGTAATTTAATATCATATCGCATCCAATTACCACAGAGAGAAAAAGTTAATTAAAGTGTAGATATATAAAGACTTGAAATGTTACTTGATATCTGTGCTGATTGAAACCCGGCATAGTTCTTTTCTTGCAATCTAATAAGCTAATTCAAGTTTCAAGATCGAAAATATGAAAAAATAGGTATAGCATGATGTACCTCAACTTGGAAAAACTCAAATACAAGAGTAAATTTTATTTAGGAGTGTTGTAAGCTACATAGTTTAGAAGAAAATGAGCCTCTTGGGTAGGTAGGTTAGCGAAGTTAAAAAGCTACCTAGACCATGGTCGACTCGACCACACTGCTACAATATGGATTTATATATTTAGTATATTTACTATTTAACGATATGAAAAGCCAATGCCAACGGTTTACTGTACTTAACATTGTGTGACTTGTGTTACGAGTTTAATTTTATTATTATTTTCGTTTTAGTCAAAATATAAAAATGAATAATAAATTTAAAAAAAATACGAAAAAATTAAAACCTACTTTAAACTGAAAATAACATTCAAAAATTTCAATACTTTAAAATATAAGATACTGTTCCAGTCAATCAATAAAAAATAGACAATCTTTATCATAAACATCTATTACAAACACAGTTTTACTCCTCACAGATAAAGTTTACTTTTTCACTCTTGATAAAATTTTTCTAGGTGACATCGTAAAATTCTAAAACCCTACATATATGCTGCTCGAATGCTGTATATCATCGAGGCGTATAACAAAATATTTCTGCTCGTTACGCGCACGTGCATGAATATCGTATGTGCTAGGTTTGAGTGCTTTTTGGTACGTAGTCGAGTACAAACTGTTATTAGGATTCGAAGTTATCCGACTTTAGAATGACATACATGTGTTGCATTAAATTACAAAGAAAGTGGCGTAATAGATAATAAGTGGTCGCTAATAATTTTAGTTTACTTAAATAATATTATATAAGAGTATTATAGGAGTTTTTGGTAAATAGCCGACAGATATTACTATCAATAATAATAGATGTCAATTATTGACCACCTTGGGGAGATACGTTAAAACTTATATTGGTTTACGGTACCATAATTTCAAATTAGTTAAAACTTTCATTTATCGAGGCTACAACCTTCATTTCTTAATTGGATTAAGTCCCTTAGTGCAAAACCTTGATATTTTGAGTTCACGTGTTCGCCATTATAAATACTTGACTAAGTCTCGATAAACAAGTATGTACTTACTACTATAGGAACCTACTATATCTACATATATGAGATTTACAAATATTTCAGCAGTAAATAATAAAATATCTTGCAACCTGTACATACATATATACATATCTTGCATACTCGTAGTTCCGCATTGGAGCAGCTTGGTGCTCCAGACCTTCCCCGGTTACAGGCTAATAAAGCATACTTAATGTCGTTTAAATTATGATCTTAGAATCCAACATCTGTTGTTCTGTAGCCATTTCCGGTTCGTCTTAAATACCGCAGTAATTATATTAGGTAAGTATGATAATTTCATAATCTTCATAAACCGGCTTAGAGCCATTTGCGTTTTATTAGGTTCTGTACGTTTTACAAACGAAATGTGACTAAACTAATCGGTATTTAGGTTTAAAATTACCTTATTTTATTACTTTTTTATAAGTACTTAGTAAATATTCTAATTGTATTAAATATAAGTATATCTACTACCACAATCTTATAAATTATATTAAAAATATTTTCAAAACTCAATTTGAAACAAATTCGAAACAAAGAAACAAAGTGCGGTAAAACTAACTAGAGGGTACATGCAGCTCCATAACAATTGGTCATAATATACTCGTTATTCAAAAATAACGCTCATAAATGATTTCTCAACAAAATTTTAAGATATGAGTACCTACACAACATGTTTTATACAACACAGAGTAAAAAAGGAAAGATTCACGCCAGTATAATTCTAGGAAAAAAAAGGTTCCAGTCACGTAAAGTATTCAGAAAAAGCATCGAAAGGCAGAATCTCACATTGACGAAGAGCTCTTTGATCACTGTGTGGCAACCTAATAAAAATCCTGAATGTGTAAGCGTTACATATTAAAGAATCTCAACTTAATAAAGTATCGAAACTCCTTGCAGCAAAATCTCTATATTGCTTTCTCGTTCTCATTATTCTCTATATAAATATAAATATTAGTCCTCGTGAGTAGTAACGCCTCCACGTACTCGTATGATTTCAGATAGGTCTTTTCTCCTATTTGAGGTTGGACGTGGATTTCCATGGACTACTTACCATCACGTGGCCTGCATGGTCGTTTGCTACTCACAAACGAAAAAAAAAATTGTTTTTGTTTGTTTGCATGGCAATTTTTTGCTACGGACCGACTTGGGTCTATACAATTTCAATTAAAAAAAGAATCATCGAAATCCATACACATTTTACTATTTATTTTCGGTGAATATACAGACAACATCCCGACAAATTCAGAATATCCTCCTTTTTTGGAAGTCGGGTAAAATAGGTAATATTTTAGTACACAAACCATCCTTACAAAGTAAAAATCAAGTGTAGATTATATTACCGGCAAGCATACCCATGATATAAGTCCTACATAAATAATCGCTACAGCATTAGATCGTTTTATCGTTATGTACCCTTTTAAAGCACTTAAGGATCCATTATAAATTATTGCGGTGGCTGTGTAACTGTGGTGTTAAATTTTATTGACACCGGTCAAATTGAAAGGATGTATACTCACTAACGGATCGTGTTAAGTACGAGATATTGCAAAAGTTGCATCTATCACGATATCCTTCAGTTTATAACCATAACGATAACGTTTCGGTTTATAAAATAAATATTTCCCACTAAAATTAGTTAAATAGCTAAATATTAGCTAAATAGCTGATATGATAGGATGTAGATGTAAGTTGAATGATAAAAAAAACTTGTTACGGTGTAGTTCGATTAACTTTAAATTAGAAATAATTTGTTGTAGACTTCAAAAGATATATAAAAAGTCAATATAAAAGTAGGAGTTCCGTCTAAAAAAAACCCCATACATTTCTATCAAAGTCTATTGATCTCAAAGTGGATAGTAAATATTTATTATCAAGAAATTATTATTTGAACAGACTTCTGTGTATCTATACGCTACAGCTACACATGTAGCATACATATACATGAAATAAAAGATTACTATTACTACATTGCCCTCGCGATAAAGGATTTTTTTTCCTATAGTATGGAATGGATAGTGGGAAATTTAAGTTCTTAATACATTATTTATCATAAAAATAAGTTCAGTACTTTTTATGTTTTGCATGTTTATACAAACGATTACACAAAATTCTAAAAGTACTAAGTTAGATTGGGCCATACACCAGACTAGGTTTATATACCTTTAACCCTTTTTATCCCACCTCCATCGGGGAAGGCCTGGAGCATACTCCACCACGCTGTTTCTATGCGGATTGGTGGAGATACGGGATAGTGGCCAACCCGTGTCAAACCGCCCAAAGAGCCTCCGACTAGGTTTATTGACTGTTATCTATCGATAACAACCGGGACCGTCGGCTAAACGTGCCCTCCGAATTCCCGTGCGGGTTTATATAAAAGTATAAAAAATGGTTTAAAAAAAGTATAAAGTCGTTTAACGTAGGCTTCATAGTCAACAAAATTCGGCAACATGATCATGGAGAAATAAGAAAGGAAATACTCGTATATTTGCTTCTATTTTTCTTCTTGTTGTAATTTCTGAGAACATTAAATTTATTATTTCATTTCTGTTACCTACATTAATTAAGAAAGGTTTCATTCAATGGCTTTGGCTAACCAAGCCAATCTTAAATTAATCAATCACTAACGACATTTCTGCCTTAGAAAGTACTACTTGTACCTACATAATGAACCAGTTTTTGTTTAACTATATAGTACGAGTAAAACATACCATGCCAAGCTATTTCAAATTATTATTTCAGATTAGAGTGCCATTTATTAGCTCATTGGGTGGCACTTGTGTTGAGGTAACCTATTCATCTAAAAAAGCCTAGCATAAAATAGTCTGATTGAAGTCACAATGGGCAGGCAGGGCTCGTCGTTCGTAGGACCGTCGGAAACGTTAGGAAGAACTAATGGAGAAGAAATGTAAAAGACAGCGTACATGTACCTATACCCTTCCTGTCCAATTTTCTTATGCCATGTGTGACGTCCATAAAGTAGGCCTATGTCCAACAACCAGATATTTACGTCTAAAAACTGATTAATGGATAAAGTTCAATATTGGTATAAATTGAAGTTCTTTCTAAATGTTTTAAAACAGAAACCAAAGTAATAATAAAGTATGACTTGATATTTTTTCATGCATTAAGATCACGTTTCCGAAAGTTACCTTCAGAAGCATACCACCCACTTATGTTTGATTACCTAAGACATAACTAAATTTAAAAACTAAAACTTCATTGGCACTATCGTAAATAATTTTATGATAAGCTTTATGCATTAGGGCGCAAGTTAACTACTAAAAGATGAATTTTACAGAGTGACTCCAACCAAGGAAGGCCTTTGTCTAGCAGTAACGTCTGAGTGCCGATACATTTAATACGGACGTTTTGTACATAACATTATAATATTAGTTACAACTTCACGAAAATATATATCTAGCAATTATATTAAATCCAATCGTACATTTCACAGGTGAGGAAATTTATTCAATTACGTGTAAACACGGAGCATCGTACACATAATTGTAATATTATTTACCAAGAGGTGTATTACCTTTAAGAGAGGTGATCGCTCAGGGCACTTGCCTCAAAATGGTGAATTTGTTAATTGGGAGTTTTAATACGAGTATATTTGCTAAAAGTGGTATCGGGCGTAGCTACTTTAGATGTATTTAACTAACGAAAATAATTTGCCTCCTAATTTTTACATCTTACTTTCATATTTTTTCTTAATTCCTTTCCTAATGGCTAATCTCAAAGGGACTTTAGTAAGTACATTACTCAATTTGCCACTCGACATTTTATATTTTGAACAAATTATTTTATTTCACCTTGCAGGTAAAGATAGTAGTAGTTTATACCGGATACCGGCAACGATGAAGTTCGCGTTACATACTCAGAGGTGTCGTGTGGGAGGTTCTAAATCAGTTACAATGGCCAAAACGTCTTTTTAATCGATCCCTTAATTTCGTTCGTACGGAGTACCACCTACGCCTTCATAAAAGTTAAAATAGTTTAAACCGGAAGGCTTGTATTGAATGCCAAGTGGTTTTATTAGTTGAAGTTACTTTCAGAAACAGTTTTGTTTATTATCTAGTCAGACAGTCATCGTTGCCTATGAACATGGCCGATAGCCGAGGTGTCCCCAATTTATGTGTAACTTTATCACGGTCCTAATATTTATTCTAGTAAGTTCAGCTTAGCAGACGGCAATAATATGCCTTGTTTTGTCCTTTTTATCACGATTTTGTGTGATAAAGCGTATTTATCGCTTGTCATTCATATCCCAAATTGTTATTTAAGCCTATCATGTCATCCTTAATGATAATCGTGACACGGTACCTGATGCATTACTATATACTAAACATTACAATCAGTGATCTACTAATACACTGTAATGTAGTAGATAATAATGACAATATCGGATGATGTACTACTGCGGATTATTAAACTCAAATAAAAGGGATTTAAAGATGTGCTATTTCAATAAATTTAAAAATATCAAGTTTTTTATTAGTTTATTAAAAACATTATTTCTTATTTTAAGGTAGGTAATCCCCAAGTTTTTCTTATCTATTATATTGATTCTGTTATTTTAGGGTGTGGTGTACAATTTTAACGTAATTTTAAACTAAGAATAAAATTAAGGCATTAAAAGAATAACTTAAATATTATGTTAAACACTAATATTGTTTGTGATTTAAATTTATTTCAACAAGTATAATACAGTAGGTATGTACCTTAATGCAATCCACGTGATGCTCACCGTTACCTATTATTACTCGTTAACCGAATTTCCAAAGCTCAGATAATCCTAAAGCTGTTTGTAAAACAAACGTGACACGACGGCGAAAATGAAACGTATATTTCATACACGTGCCTTAAAGGCATTTTTAGTTTTAATTCCTCAAATCCAATTAAATTTAGAAGAATTTATTGCTAGTAATATGAATAATAATAATTTAGTGCGTGATACTTGGTGGATGGTAGAATTTTTACAGTTCGGCCAGGAAGGAACCAACGTAATTTTTATAATCTGCTTAGCAAGTAACAGCTGAGCAAGCTAGGTTTTTGGCAAGCATCGCAGTACTTATGAGAAATATAAAATGCTCGTTTGCATTCAATTAAGAATAAAAAATCTTACTAGACTCTACTACTCTCCGAACACCATAACATCTTTGTCTCTTTAACTTACATTACATTGTTCCTTATCTGGAACAATGTAATGTATTGAATATTTTCTGTATTTAAATTGAATGTGAAAATACCTAATTATTTTACAATATTAAATTGTATATCTAAATGAGATGCTATTGAAACTCTATTAGCTCAAACGCGTTACAACTATCATTATTGTTTTGACGTATTAATTAATACGATCTTACTCTATAGCATTACTTGTCAGTTTCCGGTTGTGTTAAGTAAAATGTACTTACAAGTGAATAAGCTCGACAGGTGGTACCGATTAATTACTTATATATCCAATGTATACGCAGCGGCGTAGACACGCCGTAGAGCTGCTACGGCCGTCACCTACGCAGCGAGGACGTATATAACGGCGGCGATCACTTCGTAGCTCTCATTTGCTTTCGATCCCATTACCCGAACGCGGAAACGGCAGCCTCTGTAGCACCAAAGCATCCTGTAGAAAATTCTGCCAAGTAATAAGGTATGTTTATATTCTGTTATTTAAAACAACGTTTTCTCTTCATAATTTTTCTTTAAGTCTTGGTCTTTTACTTCCTTATAGAAAGAGGCAATTTAAATAAGTTAAGATACAAATTGAGAAATTTTAATTACTTATAGTATGTATATCCGAACAAAAATAAATTAATACTGCCGTTTGGAAACATAATTTTTTTGTTTTTAATTGAATTCAATGAGTAAGCTTTAATTCTCTCCTCTCTTTTATGCAAACCTGTTATATTTTAAGTGTTACTATTTATGAGTGTTACTATTATTTTCTAAAAGTGAAACTAAGAAACTACTCGTATTATGAATTATGAGTTAGTGTTTTAGAGAAATTGTTGTAACAATAACAATTGGTCTTCAAAATATACAAAAATGTTATTACTAATGAAAGAAGTTATAGGTTTAAACCAGGGAACTTTTTATAACTTTATAAGGGAACTCTTTATAACTTTATAAAGAATTATGTGAAACTTTATAATATTTCACAATGTAAAAATTTTAATTTCATTCAAATTTTTATTATTGTGAACGGATTTATGTTATAAAATTATTTTTGAGTAAAATTGGAAGCGTATCGTTCGTGATATTTGCAAATGGTAATTTTTCTGCAAACATATGTTATAACCATGATTTAATCTGAATATTGCATCTTAATTAATCTCACAAATCCAAAGCTACAAAAAATAATTTCCTACATTCATTTAACTGGAATATTAGTTATTATTAAAATTAGTTTATCGTTTGTGATATATAAGAAATCAAGATTTAAAAAAAAAAAATTTGTTATGTCTTATTATTAACTGTATTTTAATCTGAACATTTCATTTTAATTAATTTGATAAAACACTTAGGAACTTCATAATTAAAAATAATACAATTTAATATGCTGCGACGTTAAAAATCCACCGCAATTTTAAGTTCTCAATGTTAATTGAATTTAGATGTGAACATGTTCTGAATACTACCTATACTTCTTTTTACTTTTACCTTGCACACTGGAGTGAGAGAAATCACTTTAAAATTTAATTGAATAACATAATATTTGGCTTTTAAGACTAGTTTATAAAAATAGTTCTTATAAAAGATATTTGTTACATTTCATTATAGAAAAATATAGTTTATTTTTTTTTAAAACATACTATTTACAGATTATTAAGGCATATTTTCTTCCATTGTACTTACTGACAGTGTTTACTTTACAGATTTGTATTATGATAAAATTAACAGTAGAAATTAGAATAGTAGCAGAAATTGAATTGAAAGGCTGTTTATTATAGAATACCTGAGGCAAGAATTAAAGTTAAATAATATGGATTATATTAACAATTTCGCCGGGATTGTTAATATACATATATTAAATTCTTGGATTTTACGATACCTTAGACTATCATAACTTCATAGCGTACAAGTATATTACCAATTTTGCCGGGATTGGAGAAATTGCGGTAATCATCTCGTACATGACTTACATGTTTCAAATATTTGGTTCCCAATCTAAATCTAAGTAACAAGACTGTAACAATTAAGTCTGTCTACTACTAAAAACACGGTTTACTAAAATAAAGAAAACTTTTGTCATCTAAGTATGTTTTACGATTGCGATGATGAAGGTTCTTATAGACGTTATTCTGCATTAAATTGAAACTTTACGCATAAAAATTTTAAATTACAGTCTAGTTATAAACTTGGGAAGTTCACTCGAGAATAAGATTATAACTTGTATCAATACATTATGAGTTAGAAATCTGTTTAAATACACGCAATAAATAATTATTATTTTATATCTCTTGAAGAGCTCATTGCACAGCTGGTAGTACGGATTACAATCGAGTTCACAAGATTAGAAAGACTGCAAATGGCAAATATTGTGAGCGCTTACGTACGAGTACTTCGCAGGGCACGACATGCCATCGGTTCTGGCTTATATCGATAGATATACCTTTAAATATTTTAACTAAAAATATTTAAATCATAGTTTCGTAACTATTTGTTTTTACTATTATTTCGCAGAATGTGCAATGTGTACAATTCATAAGTAAGATTCTGTTCTTTAAGTAAGATTTGTGATTTATAGTATACGATCATTACTTTAGGACTGAGAAATAGGTTGCTCAACGGGGCATGTAACTCTTTAAACAAGATACGTATCAACTTTAGGATTACGTATTCAAGAAGTGTAATATTATCAACAAGTAATTAATATTCACCACAAGCTAATAAAATGGATTAGCCCCATGCAAATTAATTCATAAGTCCGCAATAAGTTTGCAGCGGAGGCAGGCTGCCACTTACACTATTCGCCGTAACTCGGCAATTTCCGCTTTGCACTGTCCAAGAAACCAAAGGTCAATTAGAACAACTTATAGAATATTAAGAATGCGAACGCATATTTATTCTGTTATTTCCATTGATTTAAAAAAACAAGCTTTTTTTGTTTCACTGAAATTCTTTGACTACATGTAGTGTAGGTTGTTGGTGTATACTCGTAAGTTAAAATTAAGACCGGAAATAATTTCATTAACCTTTCCACTGAGAATTGAAACCAGTAGACTTTGAATAAGAGAGCTGTAACCACTACTCTACATAATCATCATCAAAGATAAAAAGGTCTTAATTTCAGTTTAAAAACTCGACATTTCTTTATTCTCTCTTCGTAACTTTTATGTAAGGTCTAGAGACTCTGGATCTAGAGTATAGTCTAGAACCATATATTTGTAATAATAATAATAAAGTTGCTGTTGCAAGCAAATTTTGTAAGCCCCTATTCAAACTTTTAAATATAATTTCATCTTACAAATATAATATTATACCTTTATTGTTCAATACGTTACTGTTAATGTACTCGTTTATATATAAATCTAAATTAAGATCAGCTCACAAATTTGGTTAAGTGGTATTTCATTCACAAAAGCTACTAAGCCCTTAATAATAGAATGTACGTCACTGAAAGTCGAAGACAATAAACTAATTTATGTAACTGCTCGTACGTTATGATATTCTCCGTAGAGATAACATCAATTTCTTTCCTTCAATTGTTCATTAAAAAAAAGCGGGTTTGCCTTTTCGTTTTTTTTTTAACTTTGTAAAAACGAGAGTTACCTGTTTTGTACATTGCTTTCTACTCTAATTTGTAAAAAAAGAGTAGCTTTTTTTCCACCCTATAAAAACAGCAAAACACAAATTTCCGCTAATTTCTTTAGCGTCGCAAAATTGTTCAATACTCGTTATAATTGGATGAAGCAATCTAATAAAAATTCTCATCAGATTATCAAAGTTTAAGTATACGCAAGTGCATCGTAAACTTATAGACATTTAAGTGGATGCAAGACTGGAGGCGTTTTACTATAAGCAACCTATCCGCTCGGCGTTGCCTATAAATATTAATGAGTCAGCGCTTTCAATTCGATATTGCCACCTATACTTAAAACTGTTGCTACATGAAAGCATTAGCAGATGTTTGTATTCATCTTAAAGCTTACTATGAATTAAAGACTTAAAGGATTTATCAAAACTGTCATATGCTTAGGTAATATCTAAACATCAGTTTTCGAAAGTCATGTATAATATCTATATTAAATTAATTTTTCTTTCCATAACGACTTAACACAAAACGGACATTTATTATCAAACCAAGTATTTAGAAAATTTCAACATTGGTCTAAGAGACTAAATGCTTTGCTTACTTTTCTGGGTAAGTAAAAGTTCTAGTTTAAAAAGCAACAATTAAAAAAAAATAGTGACAACGTGACTTAGTTTTTCAAAAAAAATATTGAATTTGTATACATCACAATGATTATGTGACCTTCCTATGACAACGGTTTTCTTATTGATAAATGACATCTCGTGTATCCAATTATTTGTCAAGGTGACTCCAAATTCGCAGGGTAGCCTTCTTTGGCGCGTTTATGATCCGAACCCCCATGGGAATATTATCAAGACATACGAAGACGCCACCTATGTACCTTTTACCTTATCTCGAAACATTGTTGAAGACACTAAAGGTCCTTGAAAACTCAAACCAAAAAAATCTCTTCAAATTGCTGGTGATCACAAAATGTTATAGTTTAGAGTTACATAAACTACAGTAAAATGTGTCCTTGTAGTTTGTCATTATCTAATGCATTCGGAACCTGAATGGCTTAAAATAAACTAATAAATCGTTTTCTTGCTTTGTTATATTCTTATATACCCACATTACAAGCAACCATGTGTATAGAATAGCCGCACATGCGTTTAGAAGGCATGATTAATTGCGCCCTGTAGTTATGTTTAACCGGCGTCTATTGACAGGCAGCGCTCACAGCCTTTGTCAAATTCTGGCAGTGTTTTCTATTGCACAGGGTACGTAAATAAATTTGCTAAGCCTATTCTTGCAATATAACAGGAAATTAAAAGAGAATCTTTTTATCGACTTCAAAGAAGAGGAGGTACTCGTATTATGTTCGGCTTTAGGTTCTTTTTTATGTGTTTCTTTTTCTACTACTCCTTCGTTTTTAAGTTAAGGAAACTATGAGCGAAATACACGTAACTCCTTTTCGCCACATCAAGTCATAGATCACTTAGATTTATGTGTAAACATAAATTTTGATTAGTGAACAACGTGACTGTGAGGGTAAATAATATAAAAAGTGGTTTTGTTTCGTTCCGGCAACACTTTAACTTTGTTTTTATAACTCATATTTAAAACGATATACTATTCATAAAATTTTGTTGTACAGGCGTACAAATTACGATATCTGCTAGTGACAGACAAGGATGCTGTAGCATACTACGTATTCCATGTTACACTTTATTTAACACACATTTTGCTGCTGGCTATATTATTACTTTTCACAACAGTATACATTTGGTAATTTTGTAATCAAACGCTATAAAAATATTGTTTATTATTTAGTTGCTCATAACTCATAAGTAGGTAATCTACGAGTATATGAGTTTCGCTACGACTGAATACTGCAATATGACTATTACGTGCATTAACTTAAATTTCTTTATCAGATGAAAATCTTTGAGTACTTATTGGAAGCTTTGTTGCTCATAACTGTACTGTACTTAAGTACTGTGTTTCATGAACTTGATATTATATGCGGTTATATTAGGTATATTGTAAATTTGACATAATTGTATTTTATAAGAATGCTTATCCTTTATTATAATATTAATAATATAATACGAAAACAATTGTTAACAATAATATTTTTTACGTATTTATTAATTAAACTGAAAACTTGTTTTTTGTTTAAGCCAAGCTTTGTTCAAGAGACATGAAGATGAACGGCGCCGCCTACAACAGCAGTGTCGCGGTCGCGATGGGTGTCTTTACTCTTCTTGTTTTGAATGCGATGGCGGCTCCAATGGTAATATTTGTTATTCAAATACTTTATTTTCATCTGTTAGTATTTTCC
>DWQK01002194.1:0-13658 GCA_018231225.1 Noctuana stator | reverse complement strand
TTCTTGCTTGCGAGAATACTGCTGAGGTCGCGGCACACGAGCACCTCTGGAGCCTCCGCGAGGTCCTCCCCTGCCGCGGCTCTTAAAACCCCCCTGGTAGCTTTGATTATTATTATCATTGTACCTTTCGCGTCCTCCATTTTCACTTTGCTGATGGTTATCGCCACTATCTCCATTACCATAATAACCATCATTGTTTCCCCTGTTCTGGTATCTATCTTTGTCGTGTTTATTTTGGTAGCTATCACTGTACTGTCTGTTTTGATAGCCATCCTTATTTCCTCTGTTTTGATATTCATGTCTATTATGGTAGCCGTCATTGTTTTGCCTATTCTGGTAAGATCCACGTCCACGATATCCATTGGGTGCCCCCCTGCCGCCTCCACGTCCATAGCGTCTGAATCTGTTTTGTCCATCTCCTTGGCCTTGAGTCCGGCGTTCACCTCCATCCTCGCGTTCAGGGCTTCGACTCTCCTTCCAGTCATCGTCAGCTTTATCGACTGAAGTATTTACTTTATGTTCCTCTGATGGAGTCGGTTGTGTTTCTATGGCAGGTTGTGGTATAGGTTGGGGAGTGTGTTGCATTGCAGGTGGAGTTGCTTGTGCATTTGCGTGAGGCACTTGTGGATGCGGAGGCAGCTGTGTCGGCATCGGTACCGCAGCGTATGCAGGGTGATCCGGATGAGGTGGGAAATGTGGCTGTGGTGGAATTGGAATAGACCCAGGCTCAGGCACACGACCGCCGGGAATCTGAACGAAATGCTGGTTGGTAAATGTCTGTGAAGGAATAGGTGCCGGCGGCGATACCTGATTCAAAATTTGTGAGGGTTGAGGTGTGTCTACTGGACTATCAATTTCAGATTCTTGCAAGAAAAAAAAATTTTGTGAGCCAATGACTTCAGATATAGGTCTTTGTTGTGGGTATTGTTGAGAGAAGTATGCATGTTCAACCTCCTGCAATGTAATGGGTGAAAGTGGAAGAAGAGGATAAGCTGGAGCAGGAACAACTGCAGGTGCTGGTGGTGCAGGAAGTGGTACAGGGGGAACATACACTGGGACAGCTTCTACTTCCTCCAAATCTGGAGTCACCTCTTGAGAATCTTCTTCTGCAGGGACACTATCCTCATTTTCAGGAACAGCATCATCCGATTTATCAAAATAGCCACATTCATGTATTGTACAAATAATTTCTCTGATGTGTGCATAAGTTGTACCCAGAATTTCTTTTGGCTTTCCATCAATAATAGCATACAGATGTTCGGCAGCTTTATTTGTATATACATGGAACCCAGGCTGACCGTCTTCATTCAGTTCATGCTTTGGTGTAACTTCTGGATATCTGAAAAAACATAGCATGTATTTTATTGGGGGTTAAATTACGTTTTAATTTACATTGAAAACCTGCACTTCAAAAATATATTAAAAATTTACAGCCCACACTGTGTTTACCTTATAATAAATAGATTAGAAAGTGATTCTGCTTTCCTAACTATACAAGCACAGAAAGAAACATCATGGAGTCCAACATAACCCCCCATTAGTTTAGGAAGTAAACAACCCAAAACAGGATAGCATTTTGTAAAGGCAGATTTTTTTATTTAATGTTACACTGAGGGAATAAAGAAATAGCTTGATGTCAGAATACTTACAGTTCGTCTAGTATTTTCAGGTCTTCTTCAGACAACTTAGCAGCACCATTGGTGCCATTAAGAAAATCTTCCCTTGCTTCAGCATTTCCCATTTGCGTGAGACAATCCAAAATTAGAAGCACCTCTCTGATTTGTTTAGTATCTGCTGCATAGCGCACCCATGCATCCTGTGCAGATGAAACATTAAATAATAAATACATGTTTCTACAAAATATATTTGGTAAGTAATTTTTACTAATGAAGAAAAAGCCCAAATTTGGCAAACTTGAATCACTACCAACCTACTTGAAACAATCTTATACCCTTTGAAAGATACACTATTCCAGATAGTTATAGGCCAAACATTATGTATACATAATTTTTTTAAATTACTCTCAAACACATACAGCTAGCAATCCTTTTAAACTAAAATTTGAAGCACTGGTAATAATCTTCTTTAGGGATGTTAGTAGAGGTTAGAGATTTAAATACATTCTCTTTTTAAATTTTCTGTATCTCAAAACTTTTATTTTTACCCTACATAGCAATATGAGAGAGTTAAAGTATGCTATTTTTACTTAACTGGCCATATTTGTAGCTACATTATTCAAGAGTGATTTTCTTTCAAATTACATTTAGTTAATTTCAGAAATTAAAACATACCTCCATTACAATCATATAATGTTTTGGGCACAATATCATGCTTATTGGCTTATTGTGTTACAAGTTATAAAAAAGATATATACCTTCTTAGCCTGTTTTTTAGCTTCACGTTCTGCAGAAACAGCTATGGAAGATACTTGTTTAGACAAATCCCTGGCAAACTCCAATGTTTGGGCAACCTCATCATATTTAGCAACTGCCACCTTCTGATCACTGTTAAGCTCCTTGCCACTTTTTTGCAAATCACGATAAGACGTTAACTTGCTCTGAAATTTAAATGATTAAGATAAGATGTTGTAAGAACGATTAAAATTATTTAGAAACACATACATAATACCTATGCAGGCTATATACCTACTATACTATGAGGCACTATACTATATAGTACAGCTAGCAAGGCTATTATTACAGCCAACTGAATTATATTTTAAAATTATCTTGGTTTAAATCAATTTCATCACTTCAATATATCCAATATCTTACATAGGTAATTAAGAAGAATATAATTCACATACATTTAATTTGATTGTTAGCCAAGCTTTGCTTTCAGTAGGTACTCTACAATTTGCATAGGTGATAATATAAAAAAAAACAGTAAACAAGTACAGAATCAAGTTTCAGTTTATTTACATTGACTCAATCTCAATCATGACTCATGACTCAATCAAATTTCAACATCACTTATACAATGAGAATTTTTTTTAATAAATTAGTTTTAACTTACAAACAATAATTATTAGTTACATTAATTGGAACAACTGTTGTAACGCGGCGAGTAAGATATCGCCAAACAATAGCTTAGCTCTTTAAAAATAGGCACGCTTTTATCAATTTAGACAAGCACTAATTCAAGAGCAAGTAGGTACCAAGGCACTTGGCTATCTGATAACGGTATAAGTAATTTTTCAAAATATTTCGAAGTATCGCGGGGCCAGTAAAAAAACAGACAAATCCAATGAAAATTACATCAGATTAATACAATTTAACAATATTATTAAACCTGAGTAATAAAAAGTTATCATTTAAGCCAATTTTTCTTAAAATTGACATTTCTCTACAAATTTTGATGAACGTATTCGGGCGTTATTTACGGCTTTAAAGCAACATTGCTGTATGTAGCATTGCTGAGCACATGTATTAAAATGGCGTCAACGCATATTCACTTTATTTACATACAATAGAATTGGAACAAACACAGCCGTAAATTATTTAAGTAAATAAACGAAAACTTTGTAATATTTAGTTCCTAAAATCAGAAAATTAGGATCTAAGAGAACTACCTACACAAATGCGTAAACGGTAAATCAGTGCATTGTTGTTTGATGCCGTAAAAATACTAATTTCGTGGGACTTACCTTTCTTTTCTCCAAATTACGAATTTTATGCTCAAGAATTGTTATAATTTGTCGGATAGGTGAATTATCCACCACCTCCGAAGAGGCTGGTTTTTCAGACTTTGCATTCGCAGCTGAAGGCATCCTTCACAGGCAACAACTTCGTCTGAAGGAATATGGCTGTGGTAGCAATTTTTACCAGATTATTACCTACTTCCTACTTGACAGAAAAGAAGACAAAAATTCTGTTACAAACAGACAATCAAATTCCATAGATTATTAATTTATAATTCTACCTTACGGGCTTACATGCTCGCCACGTAAACTGTGTTTTTAAAGCACACAATCGCACGAGTACTTATTTGAGGTTCAAACGCGCGTTATTTTTAACGATACGGATAAACTATAATTATGTGACTTCTCGAATGTGTGTTCACATGCGGATAAAAAACTCCTGGCGTTAAAAAGCGTCCCTGTATGAACGGGAAAGTCATAATTAATTATTAGCCGCCCAGACTACTGATTATTAGCCTAAACTGTGAATTGTGGATTGTGAAACTCATATTATTATGACGATTTGTTAAATTTCTTGACTTTAGTGTTGAATGTTATGATGAATTATATAAAAAAAAACATTATTTACAACTAATATTTACAATATCATGATATTATTATAAGCACAGTCGGTCATAAGACTATTCACTCACTTTTGCTTTGGCGGGCTAGAACTAGGTCTAGGTAGTGTAAATTATGATTATGATAATGTGGTTATGGTTTATGGTCGGATTAACGGTTAAGTTGTGTTATGATACACACTAAACTTGCTCTCTCTCTCTTTTGTCAGAATTTTCACTTTTCCATACACTTGCCCTATATTATGTCATGTCACTTGTCAGAGTCTATGTCGACATTGTCGAATGTCGACGTCATTACGTCATCCAAGCCAAGCAAGAAGCAACTCTGCTTAAACAACCGCCAAAATAAAATAAGTGCAATTGCTAACTTCTATTCTAAACTGCTAAAGTGTTAACTAAAACTATAGTTAGTAAACTAAACAAAGTAACAAAGTCTTACTGATTGCTAGCTACAATAGCTATCTAACCTAACAAAAGTAAGAAATAAATAAACTACCGTACATAAATTATCTGAGCATTTTGGCTTTTACAGAGAAGACTTTGTAAAAGCCATTTAATACATTTATATAAAATAATAAAAAACAGCAGGATGATTTCTTTATTTAGGGTAAGGTTAACGATAATTAAAATAACAATTAATGACTTCTTTTTATTAACCTAGAAATTATTTTTTATAAGGTTTTTTATTTTGCAGGTATCTGTTCTATCGAAACAGATATTCCAATGTAAAGCAGTTCACACTACAGCAGCAGTACAGTGTAATAATATTCAAAAAACTGAAAAAAGTATGTTTATGTAATTTAACATACTGTGACTTTAGATATCAAGTAGACTAAAGTACATTGTGATTTTATTTATCGAACTTCTTTATTACAGCAATTAATCAAGTAACATTATTAGGACGAGTTGGTGCTGATCCACAAAAGAGAGGTTCAGAAGAACATCCAGTTATTAACTTTCCACTTGCAACACATTTCAGTTACAAGTATGAATCTGGCGATATACTGCAAAGAACTGATTGGCACAGAGTAAGTGTATTTAGACCTGGCTTACGTGATACGGTTTACAAATATCTAAAGAAGGGCCAAAGAGTGTATGTAACGGGTAAATTATCATATGGGGAAGTGAAGTTAGATGATGGACAAGTTAGAACAGCTTCATCAGTCATCGCAGATGACATTATATTCTTCCAGAGTCAACCACCTGAGAATCTTTAAGGTATTAATAATATTATTGTTATGCTTAGTTCATAAGATTACTAAACCAATGTGATTGATTAATATAGGTGATTTTGAATCATTTAAATGAAATTTCATTTTCCTTGAATTTGTTTGCATGTGTAGTACTGTAAAGTAACATGTAGTAAATTACGTAATTTTCTTTATTTATAATTTGCTATCTGACCTGGCAAGAGTTGTTCTGCCATATAACTTAACTTATTAATATAGCCTATGTTCATCAGGATAATGCCTGTTGAACCTAATCATCAGGATAACAACAACATCACCTCAAATCACATCACCGTCAGAATCCTAATTCTGATGGTAAAAGAAGTTACACCAGTTTTAAAATGAATGAAAGTCCTTTTGATTAGGTGCATTAGAGTGTTTAAAATATTTCTTAATACATATTGTAAATAAAAATTTCACATAATATGGGCCCAAACAGGGATCCCCGCGGAATACCTAAACTGCAAGTAGAATCATCTAAACAGGTTGCCTATGAGACCTGTGTATTAGAACAAATGGAATTGCACCTTCTTACATTCATCAATTTCCTAATGTAAAGAAATCTTGGCAGTCTGAATTTTTTCCCAAATAAAGGGATTGATTGCAGTAAATTAGTATTTCGAAGCCCTTGTAGAGTCATTGCTTAAAACAAATGCATAGAGATTTTTTAGAATAAAATGTTTTTGTTTAGACTCGTATGATATACAAGCCGCTTGACAACAGAAACCTAACAGGTTTAAATATTATTTTCAAATGCGATCTTCGTCTAAAACTAAAAACTATAAAATTTATATAAAATATTTTAGGAAAAAAAAACCTGACTTTTTGAATTAGGTATAGTTATATATTATTATATATATTCAAACACTATTTATTTGTGTACTTTATATGTTTATATATCTATGAAAAAGTATAAAATGTACCTATTTGCTTAATATATTTACAGTAAATCTATATATGTGATTGTAATTTTATCGTATAAGTAGGTATCTATTAAATTATTATTTGGTATTTTATTCATTTTTAAGATTTTTTAACTTACCTGCTTGTCTTCACCTGGGGTTGACTGGAGGGCTATGCGAGGCATTAAGATTTAGATTTTGCAAATATTTTAAATAATAAAAAGAACTATAGGTTAATATTTAAACATAGCCATAAATAATATAATAATAGGGGGAAATAATTGACCAAGTTTTATTCCATTACCTAATTTGCTTTTTGGAAAGCTTATGTTATTGCCATATGTTTGAGTAAAGCGCATACTCATGTTATTTTTTATTTATATTTTATACTCTTTAAACAGTTACAATATTTATTGGATGTATTTAAAACTAGTATTGAAAATAGGTTAAGGAATTTTAGAGGAAGATAGGTACGGTAATGAGGTAAGTACCTACACTTACATTATTTAGTTGCTGATATTAAGATACCTAATTGGTGTGAAATTATAACGTAAAAAAAAAATTATAATGTTACTTTCATTTATTTTATATCACAATATTTTAATTATTGTGTAATAGTTGGAAGTTATGGCATACATATGCCAAATAGAAATAATTGTAAAAATACAAACATAGTTGTAATAGTACTTACTGATATCTAGGTACTTTGATAAAGCTCCACATTTTGTTTGACAAATCATACATACATACACTCTTATCTAATCTTAACCTTATCTAATTATTATAAACTAATATTTACAAACACTATATCATTATTTTAACTCTCTATGACATTACTCACTTACACTGATAAAAGAGATCACAGAAAATTGTAGCTGGAAATCATTGAGTAAAAGCCCTAGCATATTCTACAAGTCTACCACATTAATTTTTTTTTATCACAGTGGATTTTTAAATTGATTCCAAGGCATTTATGTTAAAATATGTAATTTATATTTATTGTCTTTTGGAACATTCAAATGTCCTGTACCTATAATTTTAAACCCAATAATTTGTAAATGTAAACATAGATCAAACTTTGTGTATTAAAATACATCCTCAGTGGTAGCTTTTATTATATATATTTTTTTCACATGCTACAAATGTAATTATTTTGCCAAAAAGAATGGAAGACGAAATATTATATATGATAATATTTTAACTTTTCAGTTATGTACTCTCTTTAGCAAATTTACAATGAAATTATATTATAATACGTAACTTATTAAATTACAAAATGCATAATGAGCATGCACAATGCTTGTGCATTCACTCATGGATTGACTTTTGGCAACTTTGTTATCTCATTTTAACCGAAATATTTCAGTCAGCAGTTGAGCGAATGATCCATTGCACAAGTAATTAAAATAGTCTCTATGACTTTAACACAAATAAACTCTTTTCCCCTTTTGCTAACTACATAAGTAATTGACACTAATATAATAAATCACTTGGCACAAAGGCATCGCTTAAAGGTCCATACCCTGTTAAACTCCGAAGATCAAATACTAAATCTGTCAAAAATCTCTCAGTTTTATTTACGGACAAATTGTCTCGTAATGTGATGAATGGAAATAGGAAGACTTTTTTCTGAGAGGAGTTTGACTAGAATTTTAGTGAATGGAGCACATTATTCATTCATAAAACACGTCACACTTTAGTGTTCGTTACTAATTGTCATTTAAATCACTGTTCACATTTATCACTTTTTAAAATCCACGACGTAATGTTCAACAGAGTGTTCATTTTCCCGTTGTATCATCATGTTGTCCCCAATTAGAGCACTTATGCGATGCTTTTCGTGTGCCTTTGGCACATTTATGGGATCCGGCCGTGCTCGTTTTCGCCACGGTTCCGTAGCCGCCATACTCAAGTCCGTTGGCATGTCTTCGTCCACATTATCATCTTCACATCGGTCCTCTTTCATTTCAGTTTTTACCACAGGTTGTGGTGCAACCCGCGTTGGGCTCATCTGTTGCCGCAGTAGTGAAATATTTTTAATGTTTTTCAGTTCAGTGGGATTTCGGAGAAATCTGTAATGATTAATAAATTAATTATTATGTAAATTGAAAAAAATTTTAAAGATTTTCCATCTTTTATTGATATTTATACTTACTGGTAACAATGTCGTTCACCTTGGACTTTTCGTAGTATATTTACACGATAGTAATATCTTAGAGCGCGTGACATTTTATCATAATTCATAGACAGGTGGTTTTTCTGGATACCCCACAGTTTAGCCAAACCAGCTGGGTCGACGATTTTGAATACACCAGTTTCTCTGTTTTTCCATGCTATGTAGTTTGTGTATCGTTGAGTTGGGTCATTTAGCAGTTGTTGTAGGAAATCCCATAAAAGTCTTCCATCTGGAAAATAAAGAGAAATCCTTAGTGAATTTTAGATATTATTTATATTTTGATATCTTAGATATTTTACTATTACCTACTACTTATTAGATTGGAGAATGTTAATTTCATATGATTGTCTGAAATTTAAATTGCTATTTAACTATTACAATTAAGGCCCATGCAAACGGTTTCATGTATTATACATATAACTAATTTCTTTACATTAAAGATCTTGGTCTAAAACTAATAACAGTTTGATAAGTCGGTGTGCATATTTTCTGAAAATAAGTACGAAAAAAAATTCCTACACAAAATAATTTTAATATTATACAACGCGTTTTACTTACTTGTGTTAGATTCTGGCATATCATTTGGGAAGAATTCGCGATGCTGAGTGCGGTAGTGTGAATGTTGTTGGCCTGCATGAGATTGTGGCGCGGGGCTTGATACAGGAGCTTCCTTTGGGGAACGCGGAGTTAGTGTGAATTGTGCTTCTTCGTCAGAATCTGAGTGATTACTTCCTGAGCTCGCAGCTTGGGTAGATACGGGAACGGGAGGTGCATATGCTGGGGCATAATTCATAGCTTCACCTCTTTGCGGGCTACCTGAACTGTCTACTGATGGTGCCGGACTTAGGGTAACGGAATTAGGTTGAGCAGCAGCTGCAGATGCGCTGTGAAAATGATGGAATCCGTCGACAGTCCAAGTTGGAGTTGGGGGGTGGGAGTGAGGCGATGGTGGATAAGTAATGGCGCGCGCGGTCGGCGTCACCGGTGAGGACGGCACTCGGCCCAAAAGCGCGGCGTCCCGAACTAGCATTTGTAATACGTTGTGTAAAACGTCCCCGGCACCAGGGCAACGCTCACCCAAATCGGTTTTTGTTAAGAGGCACAAAGCCTTGCCTGTAAAGAAAAAAATTAAATTTGCTTAATATGTCAGTAGGATATTTATAAACGAAAGTATTTAAAAAAAAATACATTTGATATTTACCATTCATTTGGAAGAGATCCATGTCAAATTTAGGCAAATCAAATTCATGTTCACACCATTTCAAAAAGACTACGACATCCTCTCTGGTCCATAGTCTTGGTTCAGGTGGAAGGCCTGCGGGCAATTGCGCCTTTGCGTCACCAAGAGGTGAAGGAGGTGGCGGTGCCCACGGCAATGGATACCTCCACAATAACTCGGTCGGGCTGAATGGAAGCGGTAACCGCTCCATGCTGGGCCCCGAAGGCAATTGCAGGCTAACTACTTTCATCACGATCTGTAAAAATGATAATTGCATACTTGAAACATGTATATTCATGTGTGATAAAATGATGTTGCATTGCATTGTACCTACAGTATCTGTAACATTGCATAGTAACACTATTCAACAACAGATGGCGCTAAAATGTGATGCGTATTAAAGCCATTATGTATCACCTGTTTATAAATAATGTAGCATTTTAAGTTAACAAGTAGTTCAACCCGTTTAAGTAGTAATTAAACGTTTATTTTTTTTAAATAAGTGTTGATGCAATCCCTAATAATTTCTAAAATATTCGTATAAAAGGGGACAATAAGAAATGAGTAAAAAAATTTTTGATTCATATAATAATTCAACAAATTATATTTTTATTTCATTCGAAATAATGTTTTCACTGTTTGTCAGTAGACTTGTGAACGATGACGTCATAATTTATATTGTTGATTTAAAATGTTTAATAAAAAGGTGTTGCGTTTTGACAGCTCAGCATTTGACTAGCAAGTCAGCACTACCTTATTGGATATAGGTAATTATATTAATATCTAATATTTAATTAATTCTGAGTGCAGTTGTGTTTAGATAAAATAGCTACTATAGTTTTAGCTCTTCAGTATTATAGTACTATTGTTTCAGTATTATACTAATCGAATAATATAACATAGTATAACTTTGAAGATAACAAATTAATTGGTAATACATAATTGGTGGTACATATATTAAAATATTTGTAGGTACTCATAACTGAATATGATTAATTTTACTCAAATATTTAACTGAACATACCTTTACTTATACAATTAGTACTTATATAATTAGTATTGTTATATATGTATAACAATACTGATTATATAAGTACTTAGTTATGTAATCGATATCCTAGCATTAATTTAAATATGTATTTAAATACTATATTTATGTTATTTTATGTACGATTTAGTCTGGCTACTAAAGTAAGTCCGTGTGTAGTTTTTTGATAATAAACATTTGCCGATGACTTCATGTGTTATCAAATTTATGATAACTTGTTATCAGCAGAAGTTTTTGCAGAATTTAGTGATAAAACGTAACATCCGCGATTTTGTCCAAATTTCCTAAGACAGACAAAAATTAATAGTTTAATATAATTTGTTTTGTATTAGGTTGGAAATATTGCAACTAACTATACTTAAATAATTTTCTTAACAAGTCGAATATACGGACGGTATTGAATATGCGGAGTAGCAGGGGTGCCACCTGTTGTTCCGTTTTCAGTTTTTCAAACAAGCTCGATGAATTTGGAATTGCCGAGCTTTAATCTATTTCGCAGCATATCAGTATACATCACAATTCGGAAATATTTATGACGGTATTTCTAAAATATTCATGTGAAATTATTTGCATAGTTGAATCAGCGGAAAATGTTTTGTTAAATGTAGTGTAACTTTGGCCGGATTTAAATCTATATCAGAACGACAGCCTGCTAGCTCTTATCGGGCGGGGTCGGAAATGCGTATGTCCGAGATAGCGCGGTCTGAGATAAGCACCGCTACTCACCGGCTGAGCTGATCCGGAACTAGCTTTGTTGAAAAAATCCTAGGGAGTTCTTGAGGAAAGATGGACAATTCAGCACATATACATTGTCACAGCACTCGAAACACAATATCCAAAGTTCACAGAGCACCAGGCACACACGTAGCGGCGGCGGTCCCTCCAAACGTGTCGTGTTACGGCACGCCGTAAACCAGCACCGTATCTGAGGGATCGAGCTCGCAAACGAGCGTCGCGGGCAACTCTCCGACGCGGACTGATGATGCGGTGGCGGCGCGGGAGGACGGACGCGAACCGCCGCCCTCCCCCGCGCTTCCGCCCCCCTGCCACGCCGACCCGCTTCTCATAATATTGCGAAGAATGAGATAAAACTTCGGGAGCCAGACTGAGACCCAGTCCCATTTTAACTACACAGATATGTGAGTATTGAGTAATGTTTCCGCAATAGCATACCGTTGTCCCATTACTTCCGGGTCTCCCTAATTACTGGAAAGACAATATTGAAGACCAGTTACGGACAAACTCCAATCAACTACAGGCTGTGTGTGCTACCTAGGGCATGCGGAAGTAAGTACTAGCTGTGTAGAGGCGTTACGTCAGCGCGCTAGTTTTTAATAACTCACAATATTTCCTTGTTTGTGAAGTTCGTATCTACCTATCTACTAATCACAATATGAGATGAAATTTTTGTTTGATTGAGGAAGGAGGAGATGAACTGTACCAGGATTTCTTTTATGTTCAATTTTGCGTTGGTCAAAGGTATACATGGTGATACCTTATACCTACAATGGGAAAATTTAAACAAAACAGGTACCTATCTAGGGCATGAAGAATTCTTTTGAGGTTTAGGGCCCTTGTCATGCAGTAGTTTTGTGTTACCTACCTATCTGCTTATTTTATGATAATGCATAATGAGCACAAAGTAAAAGGCATTTTGTTTTACTTAATACCTACCTACGTGTATTTTAATATATAGGTACCTACTAAAAGCACACAGGAAACGTCTGACTGTCGGCTGGCGCATGGCGGTTTCCTGGTACAGAATGAGACAATATGAGCGCTAACCGGTTTTAGCTCAGTTTGTTCGTCTACTTATTGTATTAAGGTATGAAATGTGTTTGAGTTCTGACGTTTTTCTTGTTTTGAAGATACAGATACAATAAATTATTGAGAATATAGTTCTTATTATTTCCATTTAAATTTAAATCATGGAACATTTTATTGTTCTGAACCAACTATAATCTTGAATGTAAACTAGTTTAGCTGAATATTTCGGCATTACTTATACTTAAACTGCTAAACGATAAACATTTTAGACCTACACAGTAAAAATATTATTTTTAATAGGTTTTCTTTAAATAGGAAGGTGTCAAGAAGTTTTGTACTAACTTCTTCTAATCTACGTTCAAAATACGCATTAAGATTTGAAGAACAAAATTTGATCTATGCGTGAATTCATGTTGAAATTAACTCGTTTGACGTTGCGTGCTCTGGCTGCCGTCCCACTACCGGTTCGAGAGTTTCGAGACAGAAATATTCGGCAGCCAAGGCGGAAGTGGCCTCGGAATCTCTACCTGTTGCTCCTTCGCCCGCCGCGCACTCCCGGATCGTTCGTTCTCACTTGCTCCCACGAGGCGCGGCGTGGGTCGGTGCAGTGACAACCATGCGAGTAGGTTCATGTTGTCAAGTAATTTGGAGAATAAGATACTGATGTCCGCCCGTACGTGCTTTGCTTTCGACGTGACCGTGACCGCAGACCTCCCCGCTACTTTCTTTGTTGAAATCTTCACGTTGTTACGCAAGTTGAACGTTACAATAATGTCTGTTGTGTTTCGCATGACGTCCAACCAATATTTACTTATTGTTTTAGCTTACCTACTTATTTGTCGCGTATGTATGTATTCTGATAGTAGTTTTTAGAAGATAAGTAATTACCAGCAAGATTTTTTTGACAGCACAGCATTAAAATGGTGTCCACAAGAAGCTAGGCTCGCTCTAATCCTTTTTTTTTCATGAATACCCATCATTTATTAGCATTAGGTATAGGCTCTTTTGGAAACTCCTCAACAATTTTTTGTTCCAGTAAGGAAAATAACTACTTAGA
>DWQK01002193.1:0-13659 GCA_018231225.1 Noctuana stator | reverse complement strand
AAATCGGTTAAGTAGTTTAGGAGTCCATCGCGGACAAACACTGTGACACGTAATTTATATATATTAAAGATATCTTTTTTCATGTTACTATATTTTATATTACAAAATAAATTAAAGATTTCTTGCCTCACACGACTATCGAGCATAATGTCGTTCTGACGTTTTGACTTTTTTCAAAAAGGTTAGGCTACAGAGCAATCTCTTACCCGATCGTCTTTGTTTTAGCTTCAAATTGCATGTGGCCTTAATAACTGTCCAGAGAACATTTTTTTTTCAAAGTTTTTATATCATTCTTCTTTTCCAAAATATGGAGCGAAAAAATCAAATATTCAGAAAAAAATAATTTATTTACTATGTCGGCCATTAATTTTTTTTCGTTTTTGTCTTGCCCGAATAATTATTTTTGCCCCTTATAACTCTTGTGAAAACCCGTCTTTTAAGCCATTTTAATTTTTTTTTCTATCATATCTTTATAACACTCCGAGATGTAAGGCGATCGCACTCGTGAAATCGGAGCCTACACAGGAGCGAACGAAAAAACATGTCTAATGTCAAAAGTTTAAATTGATCGCTGTATACAAGTAGATATCAATTCACTTACATTGGACTTCATGGCGTTCTCCATTGTTATTACTGATCACTGTGGTACCTCCTGACTTTATGACTTTGCCGTCTGGACCAATAGTGCTCTTACTGCTAGATTTCACTACAACCCCATTATAGTTTGCGTTAGGGTTGTTTTTACTCTCCTCGAGTATTTCGTCGACTGATTTCAATTTAGGGAACTTAATTGTGGGGAAAACTGGTTGTGGTATCTACAATTAGATTAAAATATATGTACATAGTTCTTCTGTAATTCCTTCCTCTAAGCGCACATGTTAAAAAAAATAAAATACCTATATACCGAGTGGAAAAAATGAAGGGATCATAGAAGAAAAGTATGTTAATTATTGGAAATTAAGCAATCAACTGCCAAATCTACTGCAAAAAAAATTAATAGTATAGGATTAAAATTTTAAAGGGTTAAAAATTTTATTTTTAATTAAATAAGTAAAAATTTATAAAGCCCTTACTCACGTTGATAAAGAATCTGCAACAAAAAATATTTACATGTAATATCTACATAACAGCTTCGGTGTCAAGAGAAGGAATAATAAGCAAAAACAAAACATGAAAATGATAAATCAGAGACAAGAGAATAGACATTGTTTTTTAAAGTAATTCTAACCTTTTATATTTAAACAAGATTAAATTGAACTTTTAATAATGTAAATACATAATATTTAAAATAGTTTCCAAACTGAAATAATTTTCTGATAAATAAGTATCTAAGAATTCTGAAAAGTTAAAAATATTTATATTTAAAAAAGTAAATGGGGTACTTACGAATTATCCGGCCAGACGAAATTTGCTGTAAAATGGAATGTTATTGCTATTAATAATATTAACATTAATTAATATGAATCAAAATGGATGACATCATGAAAAGCTAATTAATTCTTAGTCACCAAACGAAAACCTTTTAAAGAAAGCTTTGTAACATTGTAAAAACCTCGAAAACACAAATCTAAACTTAGATACTGCACTTACATATTTTAACAAAATATAATTTTAGTATTGACATTCAATTTTAGCTTTAGACATTCATACTGGTTGTATTTCGGCCTACTTTTCTGTTGGGTTCAAATCCTGTATGCACCATTATAATTCAGCCACACATTCGACGAGTGGCGACGCAAATAATAAGGGTAGTAGTAGCCACGGATATAATGTAAAAGAAGCGGCAGCGAGTGTGTGGTCGGCAGAGCAATATTCATGGCAACTATCAACAATATGTACCTACTGGTGAGGAGTAGTGCGTGGAACATAGTATGGCCGAGTTATGATATGCATATTATCTCACATTTTATAGCGCTTCAAATAGTGTCTCCGGCATTATTGTGAACGCCATTCGCAGTCCCCATTAGTAGCAACACATCCATTTACAACTTCAGATAAGACCTTTCGCCAGATTGATGTTTGACGTGGATACCTATGCGTTGCAGTGACTACATAACAACACGTGGCATTTGCTACTCAATTACAATAAAAAAGCATAATATTATCAACTCGTGACAATCGTGACTATCTTTTATTAATGTTATCGGTCCACACACTTGCGAGGCGCAATGAGGTAGAGCAAGGACGACAGTAACGAGTAGCTACTCGTAAGTCACTTTAGCCGCTGCTTTTCACGCAACTGATACAGCGCAAGCACGGGCGTGTAAAGTCAACGAATAGGAACATTTCGAATAGATTCCACTAGCCTCGACATCCTATAATAATTATTATACTCCGGGCAGAAATAAAGACTGGTTAATTAGAGCACATGGTTGGTTCTGGCTGGATGGTTAGTTATGGCTGGTTAATTAAGTGTAAAGTGTACCCACATTTAATTAACCTTAATTATTCTTTATTCGAGCCAGTGATAAAATAAGTTTAGTTAGTTCATAAATACAACTGATTTTGAAGTTCAGTTTTGTTTGTTAGCTATAAGTTAGAATATCTAATAACACAGTAACTGAGGATAGGTAAATTTAAATATAGTGTTCGTTTTCGACTAAATATAGACTGATTAATTTATTAAAATGAAAATTTGTACCTCTGCTTCTAAAAGTTTAGGTGTCTTGTCGTGCTGGGTACTTCCGATTCTAATAAAGTTTATAGCGACTTAAAGATACTTAAAAACTAAGAAATTAAAACTCACTCTGACTGTGATACATTATGTTTATATTGTGCCTTAAATGTAATTAAATGTGTGATTCACTCACCATCCACCGCAGCAGAAATCAAAACACACATTACTAGTGCTTTGAACGCCATTATAGCGTTAAAAACCTTTTCGTTAGATATAACTTCTCACGTCTCTTGTAGTTAGAACTACAACAGTTGAAATCGTACTGAAAACTTGTGCAATGGCAGTTCATTTAAATATTATTCATAATAATATGCTGTTGTTTGAAACACACCAGGCTGTACAAACAGTGAGACGAATGAGCGTTACGCTTCTGAGACTGTTTTAAAAGACACTATTGAAAAATATTAAGCACTACAATGAAATAAATGAAATGACGAATATCTGTGCTGGCCAGAAGACAATGTATGTTTTGTTCAGTGTACATCACAATCTTTAAAGAAATTTCCGGAAAATTACCTACTAGAATATGTTTTCACATACATTGATAATATTTTTACACAAACAAGGACCAGAAAACCATATTTGAATTAGCAAGTACATTCGGATACAAACGAATTGTTGTATTTTAGCAAAATAAGGATAAGCTTTAAGAACACAGTAATTCCAAGGAGCTTTTTAACTCTTTTTTAGTAATAAATCGGAAAAACTAGTGTAAGAACAATATTGAACTCATTGAGTTTTCAATAATCATACAGGGGTAGGAAAAATTACAAAAATAAGTAAAAAAACATACGAAAAAGCATGCGGAGAACATAGTTGTACCGGTCGAAGTGGAGAAACCAGCTGTGGCCTTCCAAAGACAAAAATATGGTGATTGATTGCGGAATATCGCTATGCATACAAACTCGTAATATCCAAGAGAATACCTTCTTCAAAACTAATTTTGTTCCCTTCAATTCTATTCCTCAAACTATTCTCATCCAAAAAGCAAAAAAATTTATAAAAGATATACAAAAACCACAAGTAAAGGTGTTCGTTTTCAGATCGCAAATATTGTTAAAGTTTACTAAAACCTGATAACAACAGATGATAAGGCTTAATTTAATTGTGTTATTCTCACGCCTGGTATGTTTAGTGCCATTTTGTTAATGATTATGTAAGTATATTTTTCCACTGTACTCAATATTAAATTAAATTTGTTTTTAGGAAACTCTCTGCTCTTATAATGAATTAATAATATACGAGTAAGATTTTAGATACGTGCATATTACAACAGATGGCCTGCGTGCTCGTTTGTAACTCAAACTATATTTTAAAAAAGTTCTAAATTAACCGTAACTCAATTACGTGGAAACACACTATTACCAATTTAATATTACAAATAAAACAGCTGTATAAAAATGTTCTTTCATGTTTAAACATTATAACTACAATGCCCTACACCTTAGAACAATTATATATCCATTCGGGCCTCCAAGTACCTACTACATAGAACAAAGTAATAAATTGGCAACAAAATATCAGTACCCGAGTTTAACGAGTGAGTACATAATAAAATATGTTTATTATTCTGAAATACTTTAAGTAGGTGACGAATATACCAAACTGTTGTTAATACTTCAGATACGACGTTAATATTGTTTAGGGTTGAATATGGATTTCGACGTAATATCAGGAGATAACAAAATCTACTTTCAACATATACGTACTTATATGTAATTTTGTGTATAAAAATTAAATGTCTACAACTTTTCGTATTCACCTACCAGCTTTTCATACGGTCAACTTGTCATACGGTGACGGTAAGGTTATTGACACCGTATGAAATCAAGAATAACTGTTGTTTTAATAATGGGTATAAAAACGGGTGTCTCTCTAATTTTATTAGATCGTAAAATGAAATGCTAAAACTTAAAATTGGAATTTTTTTTTGGAAGATTTTGTAAAAGTCTACTACGAGTAACTTTCCTGAAAGCAGATGATAAACTAATAAATGAAAAAAAGTTTTAACCGACTTCGAAAAAGGAAGAAATTTATCAATCGTCTGTATTTTGTTGTATGCTTGACAGCTTCACAGTTCACGGCTTCAGAAGACAAACCGACAATTGACTATAAATTTGACGATTGATAAGTTTTGTGTTGAATATATTTATTAAGGCTATTGTCTTTCAGAAACCGGCACCTTTTATAGTTTCGTAATAAGCAAATATACGCCATGCTCAACTCTCTAATTTTAGCCGATGGTAAGTATTAAAATATAGGTACTTGTATAATATCCTGCATACTTTTTGAAGTAACAACCTGTTTCAAGTTGAAAACCAAATAAAAGTATAAACACGCCACAGAGGTTTTTATGCTGACCCCAAACTGTATCCGTTTGCCTTTTACGAGTAAGATGACGCACCGCATATCTTCTTCGTAACAATTTAACAACCTTCCGCGAAATTATCTCTCCACGTAAAATGTTTTCATAGATCCTAAACTGTTACTTACGTAAGTACATCAGATAAAACTAAGTTATACATTAATAAAATTTATAATAACATGATTTATCAATAACATTCGCTAACAGATGATGGCCCTTCAGGTGACTGAATACATTTTAATCGAACGAATTTCGACCAAGTGAATCATAATTTCATACCAATCATTCCAGTGTTCAATTTGAACTAACAATAGTGACACACATACACCTGTAAACAAATTTATGATAATTTTTTTTATTGAATTGGCATAACTAGGTGTGAATGTCATTTGACTTCTGGTGAGTCATTTGTTAAAATATACCTCAATTTATTCTGTTATGAGTAAACGTGATTTGTTCCTACAGCACATCTGCTGCAAGCCACTGCTCTGTTTTGTCTAGAGCACAAACTGGATAGCAGTAGGCTACATAGCAATAGAATAAGTAGTATAAAGAAACATCTAGAGAATACAAGTCAGTGTCTGCAACAGCATGTCAATATCTTGTCGCGCATGAGTTACAGTTACTAATACGAATCATAATTTAATTTATAAGATTATACTTTGTGTTCGTCCATACTAATATTATAGAGCTGAAGAGTTTTTTGTTTGAACGCTCTAATCTCTGGCAGTACAAGTTCGATTTGAAAAATTACTTTTTTGTGTATGATAGATACATCCACGAGGAAGGCTATAAGCTATCAAGCATGACGTTACAATTCTTAACGCGGATGAAACCATGGGGCACAGCGAGTATAATTATAAATACTTAGGTGAAATGTAATGTCTGTAATATTGACATATTAACGAAATTAGGTATTCAAAGGAATAAACCAAAGATACTTTATATTCATAACCTACACGCTTATTAGGAACTTCAATTGCGCAAGACACATATTTGTCACAGATAATTGTGAAACTGCGCCATTTTGAGTGGGTTGTGACTAGGGTTGCCACCCGTACTATATTATATAGTATCGTACTATATTTCAGTCAATTATTTGAAGGCTTCGTAAAATTAATCTAATACAATTACTAGATATTATAGAAAAATGATACTATACATATTTTCATCGGTAATTCAGTTGTCGAGTTTTTTTAAATAATCGTACCTCGGAACACATTTGTACTATTTTGCCCCCTGAATTTCCCAATCGTACTATATTTTATGCAATGTTTTGAAAAAATACTATTTTACCTTCAGAAAAAGGTGGCAACCCTAGTGACTTGTGCGATTTATATTTCATATCGGATCCGTATAACACGTATTCGTACTGCTACGCATTCGAAGAGTTTGTCATCGATCACGTTTATCTGGTCTTGCTATAAATACATCTCACTTCCCGTCTAGCCAGATTTGTGTATTACAAATCCTCGTGTTGGTCAAATGTTTAAAGTAGAATATTTGTGTTAATTGTCTAGGGTATATGTAATTGCGTTATTTAAAAGAACTATTATCATGGTTTTATAAATTTACAATACACCTACAGACAAATAATCTAACTATACTTTTAAGTTTCGATACCGTTTTTCGTTTTAAATTGTTTATTGCAACGTACCTATTATTTATTGCACAAAACTTCTACACTATAATTCCAATTCTAAATTATATGACGTAACTATAAAGATATTTATTATATTTAACGATTATGTATCCTAGTAGTAAATATTGACCATACATTTGCGTAATGTGTGTTGTTTCTGTACGGCACAAATGCACAGATGATCGTTTCCATTGAAGAAGCGCCACGTAATGTGTAACTGCACTACATACTATCATGTGTCTCGTCCTTGATTTACATAAAGAAATATAATGTAGGTAATCGAGGTTTGACACTAAAATGTTTGTTATTGAAATTATAATGGATCGAAAACTTGAAAAAATTTTGAATATGTAAATAATTCTTTATAACTACCTAATATGTAATTGTGTGACTAATAAATGAGATGACCGCATCGCTTTCTACTGAGAGTTAACATACTAGCGTACGCCCGCGACTTCGTCTGCGTGGATTTCAGAATAGAATAGACTCTAGAGAGAAATGAAAAGTGGGTGAATAACAAAAGAAATTTTTTCTGTTCACATGTATGCAACGTAGTCGGATAAGGCCCTCCTCGCTACTCCCTCTTCGGATCCAAATTTAAATAAATTCATTAGATCTCTGAGAAAATTATTTGAAGGCGTAAAATTAGAATCTTACGTAACTGTTAAGTTCAACTTAGTAAAATTTAGTAACCTATAGAAAAACGTCTGTTCAAATATAATAAAACCTAGTTAGAAATATTTCTATTAATATAATGATCAATACGAAGAGAAATGTGTTTATATTATTATGTGATAACCTCAAACACATACGTGCATTAAAACACATTAACACATTAAAACAAATGTGTAATAGTGACCGTGACACAAGACGTGCGGCCCCGGTATGTTTTTTAGCATTTCTATCACGGTTTTCACATCACATCTACAACAACATCACATATGCAACAAAATCTAGTTATCAAGAAAACGCTTCCGAAAGCAAGATCTATGCTTCTGTTAGAAAGCTTTGGTACACACACAGTTACCTTCTCTCAGTCAGTAGATAGATACGACCTGATTTATTTATGTATGTATATGTTACGGGTACGTTAGAAGTTGGAATAAACTTAGGTTTACCCGTGTTTACTTAGTATTATCTAACCTAACCTAATCTAACCTAACCTAATATTACCCAGCCAGAGTTGCGTAGTTGAACCTAGGTGAATACGGGTAAATACCGAATTAAAATTTATTTCAGTTAATATTCGAACTTTACCCAAAACGTTAAGGTAATAATTAAACCCGAGTAAACCTAGGTTTACAACATTTTCTAGCATTGCCCGTAACATAATTATATATTATATCAACAATATTTGGTTTTTAAATATTGCAGACGAGAAAAAACTAATAAGTAAATATTACAAGGCGTATCTCCTCCCTCTCATCAGGCTATCCCCAGCCCGCAAAATATCTTGTATCTGTATCGTTCAGAGACCTGTCTTTCATCCTATCCGGACGATTCGGATTATCCTTCGTAAAGTTTGATCTTGATATTTTGAGGCAAATGTCACACTGCCTCCAAGAGAATTCTTGTTCGTATAATGCTTTATTGCCCTTGAAATTTCCGGTTGCCAGTGTCTTTACAACCCTAGTGAATTGTAAGAAAAGTTATCGCGTATCTTAATATCTTTCCAATATAATCGGCGTTATTTTGTTTTTATATATTGTTTTGTCTGTCTCTGTTTTCCGTTTTAGTAACTACTACTAAACTACTACTAAGTACTATTAATAACACCACTAAATTTATAACTTCATGTTTAAGACCTGGATAAATGTATTATGCTGACGCTCTTTAGTCATGTAAAAAACTGAATCAAAATAAGTGTGGCTATTTTCTGCATCTTAATATTATGCAGATTTTAAAAGCGTTCTAAAAAAACTAAATTTATTGTTAACATTGTTTTAATCTTATTTATTTACAAATTTTAATACATTCTATTCTTTATTCTGTAGTGACTATTAAAGATTACTACATTTTTACTTTTTGGTAAGAACCACTGGTCAAACAACTTGATCGACGCTCCTATCGACACATTTAAATATATTGATATGTTAATTTTATTCCAATAATTAGAAAACTTCGGAAGGTTAGACCACAAGAATTTTTATAGCTTATACTATTTTATTTTACTATTTTCTTGTGTTCTTTCTGCTGTATGTTCAACTTTATAAGGATTTTTAAGCAAATTCGTTTATTAAAGTTTTATTTTTAAACTCTTGACAGTGACCTGACTTCTATTATTTGATCAGCGATCCACACCCACGAATTTAATTCGTTGTCGATTAGCTGTTCTCTAGTGGCACGTGATTTTCAAATAAAATATAACAGTCGAAAACATTAATTTATGTAACGCGAGCTGGTTAGAGCGAAACGTGTGGTGTCTTGACTGCATAATGAGACTGTGGAAGTAGGACGCTTGGATTTCCCAATAGGTATATTTTCATCAAGATTTTCCGGGTGTTCACCGTTAAACTTGGCCGTAAACAATGGAGCCGTTAGCTAAAAAAGGAGAAGGTTTATGAGTCTTGTCGGTCGGCGGACACAGGGAGTGGGGAGATGAGTATCGGACAGGACATCGTCCCAGGTGCGGCGCAGTGGGTTTTCTGAAGGCTGCGGCGCGGGCCGCATGCCAACACCTCGGTTGACCTCGCACGACCCTATTAATACTACAATCATCGGCTATCGGTCCTAGTATCTTGGACAGATCCAAACATGAAGTTCATCTGCTTTTGCCTTTGCTTATCGGTAGTGGGGAACGTAGCGAGGGCCGCCCCAGCCAATGGATTCGTGTTTCCGGATGAAAGGCGACAACAGAAGAAACTGGAGCCAATAATAACACCTCCTGTTCTACCAGTGTTAGAGCATCTGGAGCGTGATCCCAGTACTTTGTTGCCGAGTGAAAGAGCGAAGAATGCACCTGGTCGAGTGAATCCTAGGTTTGGATCGGGGGGTGGTTTTAATGTGCGACCTTCAGGCAACGGTGGGTTGACGGCAAGTGTTAGTAGCAGTGCTAGTGGAGCTGGTGTCAGCCACTCTGCTTCGCAGTCTTTTTCGTTTGGATTCAATCAAGGATTCAGCGCATCGCAGTCGGCCAGTCAAGCTTCCTCTTTCAATGGATTTGGGAAGTAAGTTATCCTTACCTTTTATAAATTATTATTTTTATACATACAAGCATTTTAATTTATTTCGTTGACTTAATGGTGGGATTGGCTTCAACCCTGTTTTATGTCCCACTGCTTTGCACGGGTCTCTCCCCACAACCGGGGAAGGCCTATTGGAAGGATGGAATAGAATAGAATTGAAGGATTGAATGGAAGGAATGGTAGGATTAAGCATGTTTTAATTGAACATTTATTTTAAAGCTGTGATATTAAGTTTTGAACTAAGAAATCTAATAGGAATTTGTAGCATCAATGTACTGAATAAGTTTTGGATAAGTTTTAAATATTTTTAACCTGGATTAAGTTTAAGAAATATTTTTTTAAAAAAAGGCTTGGCTTGTCGCTTACGGCACAATTATTTAAAAAATGTATAACAAAAATTTGTAATAATTCGTAATCGTTGGAAACCATCGATTTCCGCCAACTGACAGCTGTCATTATAGTAACCAAATCGATCATGTCCCAACGATATACTACCCCAAGCAAACTATTATGTAATCTGTGTCCCAGGATAGTTCAGTCGCCGACGACGAGACATGACTAACAATCTATGTGTAACCAACGTTGTGCGAAGTTATTTTACAGTTAAGTTCAATGTCAGTCGATGACCACAGATAACCTTTGCAGTTTTTATTACAAGCAATACGAGCCACGTACTACGTAATTAAGAAACAAGTATTCTCTGGATAGAAAGTAGGTATTCAGGAAAAGTAATAGTAATGTAATTTTTTTAATTAACCTAATTTTGCTGTTATTTAAATTTGGAATAAAAAGTAAATTACGGAGTAGCTTATGCTCTGTAGTGAATATTCTTAATGAGACTTGTAAAAAGTTATCTCGACAGAGACGACGCTTTTAGTAAGCACTAGATGTAAAGCTTGAGCAGGAAGTTTTAAGCTTAGCATAGCACGACTACCGGGTTTGATCTGCACGCTCTGCATTGCTAAATAATGGTAATAGATAACGTAAGATGTAGCATTACGTCAATTGTCTTATTCAAAGTAAATGAATCCCGAAAATTTTTAAAGTATACATACGTAATTGAACATCAAAATTTATTTTATATAATAATATGTGTTTTTAATAATTATTTTTACTCTGTGTTATGCACAGTAAAGTATACAGTTTTGTTTTTTATTGTACAGTCGCCTATAAATCGATAGTGAAGTCCACTCTCACTTGGCCAAGGTGGAAAATGGCCGAAACCGAGGCTTAGCAGTGGGTAGATGGGTTGATTATGATGATTGGCAGGACAGTATTAACACACCAATCTTACCAATTTCAGCGGATTCAGCGGTAGCCAGGCCGCAAGTCAGGCGGCTTCGTTCAGCGGTGGCTCTGGGTCCGCTGCAGCGTCGCAAGCGGCTGCGCTAGGAAACAACTTCGGCAGTCAAAGCGCTTCTTCTGCTTTCGGGTTCAACTCCATCAATGGCTTCGGTCAGCCTGAAGTAAGTGTTACTATGTCACCTTTTATGTACGTTACTACTGTTTTTATATCAACTAAAATAATAATGTACACCAATAGTTAAATGTTTATCCTTTTTCACAATTACAATCCTACTCCTGAAGATAGTCAGGTCACACTTTTCCTTCGACCAATTGCAGTGCAGTGATTGTAAATGTGAAAAAGTCTATGTGATGTCATTTGTAAGTGTTTTCGTACATTATTTGTCACATGACCATTGTGATTTGACAATGGAGAATATACATGTATCGTAGCATAGGTAGATACCTAAGAGTTTAAGAATTTAAAAGGAACTAGCAAACTAGTCATCTTTCTTATAAATATGGATGTGGGGAGCAAAATAAGAAATTAGTTATGAGACAAACAAAGTCGCGTCTATTGATTTGAAACAAAATTCTGGCTAGACACTATTTGTATCATCAAAAAAGATTAACACAATATCCTAGAGTAGGTACTAAAATCATCCGAGTCATTAAAAGTATTGACGATGAACTCTAAAAGTAGAATGGGCAAAAAGGTAACGCGCTAGATCAATGCTTTTTCTTACATACGCAATAATAAGTGTGCGATACTTTTTAAACTAGTTAAAAGGAAGTAAAACCACTTCATTTGTGTGCCTGATAAAGCGTTCAAGCTCACATTTAAATACCAGGGCCGCACGTAATTGTAGAGTCGACTTGGAAGATTGTCGCACTGCCATCATTTTCACGTCATATAAGGGTAGCTACTTGGTATCGTATTCAATAAAAGGTAATTACGGCAGCCAATGTTATTTACACATTTCTGTGAAAGCAAATACTGCATGAAAAACGGTACATACTCGTAGCAGATTTATATGTTTAGGTGCAAGTTAATGGTTATGCATCATAAATAGATTGCATCTCAGTAACTTACAATTGTACTTAGTTAGATGCCAGTCAATAAAAATTTAAAATAAAAATATTTAGTTATTAACATTTTAAATGTACGACTACGAACGTTGCAAGGCTATGAATTAGCAGGAGTGTGAAAATGAAATAAGTACATTATAACCCGACTACGTAATTTTTTCGCTTGCAAAAATGTTAGGTAATTCTTAAGGATGTTTTTAGCTATTCCTAATACCTAGTAATACTATACATAGCTAGTACCTACATAATCTAAATGTGGATTAATGTAGTGCGTTCGTTACTACCTGTCTCTTATTTTATGGCAGTGGTATTCGATACGGGTTCCACAGTTGTTTAAACATTTTCACTCACGTGGTTCTAGTGAAGTCGTATAGGTACAATCAAGTTTTATCACAATTTGTAAAATGTCTTATCGCTTAGTAAACGTACGAGTATGTTCGCGGTCTACTCTTCACAGATTTTAGAATTTGAGATGTGCTTTGGTTATTAATGTTATTAGTATAATTTTGTCAATGATCTTCATGATTTGTGTACGATAATGGAATAATTAGACTCCACCATTTGTGGATTTTGAACACCTAAAATCTGGTGGAGTTTGCCGCCCCTAAAATCTGCCGCCCTAAGCTGTTGCTGTTTGCTGTAGGCTGTAGCCTACTCAGCCTTCTGGCAAATCCAGCACAACTCCTATGTTGATAAAGTCTTCCTACCTCTAAACATAGCAATCCAACTTCTTCGCCGTGACCAAAGCAAAATATAAGTACCTACTATTATTATTATCTCACTATTCTGATGGTGACTCTAAATCCATTAAATGAACTTTATGTACTGCTGAGTTAAGTTGGCATTGTCTTTATGGGACACGTACGTATATTTGCATTATCTGTTACGCATACATACGACATGCTATACTCAAAACAATATTTGTTTAATATTAATTGCGCTTTGTCTAGTCTGATACAGTTGTGTTCACTTCAATGATATTTTATGAGTTTTATTAAGTGAATAAAACAGAGAACTTCTTTTTTTGAAGTCGGTAATTAGATAAAAATGATGATTAGCTTGATTAGGAATTAGAAAAAAATTAATCCGATACATATAATATGTTCTCGTACTTTTATAGCGCCATGTTATAAAATAGTAGTAAAGATGTTCACATTACTTTTTTCAGGCGTCCTTTGGCGACGGTCTTCTGGACATCCGGCACCGAGGCATCCCAAATTTTCCCTTTCCTGACCTGATCAGCAGAAGTAAGGGAGTCGGTGCAGCAGTATTCAGGAGTGGCAAGCCTGGCTTCCTAGACGGCAGCCCTGACGACTTCTTAGCTGTTCTAGTCTCTAATTAGGTTAATTTATTAATAAATATTATTATAGTTTATCTACCTTTTAAGTCAGGAATCGGCAATGTTATTTATTACGTC
>DWQK01002192.1:0-13659 GCA_018231225.1 Noctuana stator | reverse complement strand
TAACGTCCGAGGTACGAAAGCCAATGGTAGCAGCGAGCGTAGAGCGGGAGTCGCGCTCGCGGTTGGCGCCCGCACGGAAGTAGGTTAGTAACTAAAGTTTTGTTTGCGTGAGGCTGCGACGCGGTGCACTCGCTCGCTAGGGGCGCCGCGCGGCGTCGCTCGTCCCGGCCCCGCGCGCCCGCCCCCGCGCCCGCGCATCTTTCACTTTCGGGCTCCGAGCCGCCCGCCCTTACCCGGCCATTGTTGCGACCCCTGAAACCGTGCAACTACGCTTTTCACATTAACCTCCATTCACATTTCCGACCTTAAAACTCATTTTCTAAGCTAAGGACCTCGATGAATGCGTTAGCTAACGTTCTTTGTTCTAACCTATGAATAACTCTCACAAAGAAGATTGTATCTGTACTGATATTACAATGTATTAATATTATAATAACCATTGGATTTTGTGAGACAAAATGAATGACATGAATTATTTTTAATATTATTATAGTAACTATCTTAAATTTAATGTTTTATCACCAGTCATGTTATGATATGTAACTAGTACAAATGAATATATCAATTATACGATACATGATGAATCAATAGCGTAGGTGTTGGACGTGTAAAGCAATTTATATTCATAGTTCTGCCAGTCCTTGTCTTATGATTGGAACAACAAACGTAAACGTAGCGTTTCTTATCATCAAATACGCATCAAGATTGGGAGATAAAGTGTTATTAAAACGTCAAATCAAAACAACAAGAGAATAACTATATAGACACGACTCTATTAAAACTAAGTGTTGTAACTAAAATTATTAATGAAATGTTCCTGATAACGATCTGATCAGTTCAGCTTGGGTAATCTTATTTCATCTGCGATTGTTGCTTACGATTGCCAATTTCAAATTTAAAGGGACGTGTTAAATATGTATAATGATATAGTGTATATCATTATGTGGTGACTACAGAACGCTATGCCTTATTACTGGATTATCATCTAATTATTCCACGACATAAGACCTTAGAAGGAAATGGTTTTGTGGTTGTTTAAGTTCTATATGAGCTTGCTTTTAAAGAATAACTAAACTCAGTGAACGACTATGATTTTGATCAAGGTCACCTAATAATATATTATGTAGATAGATTATAAATAAAACAATAAGAATTATTAGGACTTCGGAATTCTACAAAAATGTACTGAACAGTAACAAAAGCAGGCCTTGAGTTTTCATCAGGAAAGTTAGCCAGGTTACTTTGTGAAAGTTTTCTCTCAGTCTCAGTTTTTAAAATATTATCCAAATTTATTAATTAAATAATAAGATCTTCTGATAAAGTACATAAGTCACTAAATTTACATCACGGGTACACCTAACGCTTTTTGTGATAATGCTCCCAAAATAATTCAAATCTCGAACTGACACGAGGCGGTTTGCGGTCTCCTATCTACGTCCACTTTAACAGCAATTCATCGGTACGTCTGTGGATTGCTGATGTTGGAGTACATCACACGCATTCGCCGAGCAGTCATTGTCGGTGGTTATGTAAGCTGGAGGCCGCGGCGCGTCGATGCTAGAGTCAATGAACGGCATTGACACGCGGCCGTCCCGTCCCCCGCGCCGCGCTCCGCCCCGCTGCTGAAACCAGCAGCTGCGAAATTGGGTCACGAGCTATAGGGCTGTCGAGGGAGTGCACCAGTGGCTAGGGGACGCTATTGACAGCTAAAAAGTTTGGAAACGTGCGTCATAAAAAGAATGGGATAATACAAAAAATAATGTCGATTGTTGCACCGAGGGTGATAAAATACTAAATAAATATATACAGTTCGTTTACATAATGTAAATACATTATAGCTTGTATGTGGTATAAATAATATCAGTTAGGACTGAAAGACATAGAGGAATACGAAACAAGATAGTTTTGGCAGTAGCTTCCTAAATACTTGGAAAGATCGTACCAACATTAAAGTATTTTATATTGCCTATTTTTAGATTACTTAACTGGCCATATTGTGAGTTTATTCTGAGTTTTCCTGTATGGCAGCCCTACTGCTGCCTTACGTCCACCCCGACCACTCATTATGGACCTCCGGCATTCAAGTAGTTTCCTCTATGACGTCGACATCCACGGCTCAGTGGCAGTTGGTTCTACGTTCAAGAAGATACTTTAAATTTAACCTGACGTTCAAAATAACTATTTTCAATTTATCGATCGCGGAACTTATGTACGGTTTAAAATTAACTTTGGTATGAACTATTCAAGTGAATTGTTGTTAAGTCAATTGATTGACAGTCAAATAAATTATTATAAAAAATTGTAAAATTATAAAAAGAAGGTTCCTAAAATGTAGAGACGTGATATAAAAGCAGAGTTATCATTGAACTTAACAATTAACGCATCTTTATATTTTGTTGACGTTTAATTTATTTAAATTAAATTAAAATGAAATTATTTTTCACAACACATTTAAAAAAATTATTAATCTTACGAAAACGAGCAAAACGCAACAGGCAACGGAAAATAATTTAATAATAATATAATTAAGTTATTATCACGTCGTAAATGCTAGAAGTATATTACTATGACACAAACAGTTTCTAATATCAATACATGAAAACGGAGAAGGAAAACAGCAATGCGCCGGCATGGAACGCTCGAGTCAACGAACGTCATTGAAGTCTACGACCATTCTGTAAACGACTCTACGTCCCAATAAATAGAGTTTATATTGTCTCGGTCTAAATGCAGAACCTAGCCTTGGCTCCTACTGGCCTGGCTGACTTAGACATTCTATCTACTTTTACGAGTACATTGGCGAAGGCTCCAGCACTCTGGTACTTATCGGTGTAGTCTGTAGTTAGTCCATGCAACTATTGCACATACTCGCGCCAGCTACTTACGTAACGTTCTAATTCTCTGAACACTTTCATTGACTTGCTCGTGATAGGTACTTACTTAGCAACATAACACATAGTAATAGTATTCGTTCTCTATTGTATACGTATGTTGTAACTCAATTGGCTACCCCAGTGTACCAGTAGGTATTGTCAATGATCTCTAGACGTCTAACTCTTCATTGAATGCTCAGGGCTGTCTAATCAAACATAACGTTAGATTTTTAGATCAATTTGTTATATATTGTTTCTTTGTCCATGATAGACTTTTTGTGGATATGACGATTCAAATTTAAATTATTTGAATTTATATGTAAGTATATTAAGTCTATATAACATTATGTTACTTTTTTTAGTTGGATATTGGACCAAATCATCAAATAAAATAGATACTCACAATTTGCAAAGATCAAGTAGTATATAAATATCGTTGTTTTGATGCCAACAATTAAGAAATTTTATATTCATAGCTAATTAGACTGAATTAATATATTAATTACAGGTTCACAAAAACGGAAAAATTCAATGAAGCATTGAGCCCTATTAAAAGAGAAACAGTGTTACGTCAGCAATCATTATATTCGAGCAATTGGTGTAATAATTGCTAATTTACATTGAAAGCTAACAATGGAAGGTCAAGTTAAACCAATACGTTAGTATCAAACAGTTTACCTATCAGGTTATTATTAAACAGTGATAGGATGCGAATGTTACAACATCAGCTATGGGTACTATGAGTCTCGCACTTACATTACATTACTGTAGGTACTCTCAACCATGCGTACTATTAAAACGTAAAAAAACGTTAAAACGTAATAATATTCACTGCATAACGTAAAAATCATAGGTATGGTTCTAGCACGTACCTCGAATTTATAATTAGTTAAGTACCTGCATACATATTATAAATCTATTCTTGCTTGCTGTTTGGTGAAGGCAAACATCGTGAACAAACCTTCATTTATGAGAATTCTCCATAAAAGTTCTCAAAAGACATTTAAAGTTCACCATTCCGCAATCCGTCAGCGTGGTGGAACATGGCTTTAATCCTTTTCAAAAAGGAGACCCGTGGAGAAGGTAGGATTGATTGTTTTACGATGATGAATGTAGATAGAAAAATATTCATCGCACGTTTTTAATTTTTATATGTATGTTTTATATTAAGAAACGAATAGGTCCATCTGTAGTGGTAGCAATCCATAGACATCTAAAAACTTTATTAAGTAACACTGAACTACAACTTGATCAAAGACACAATCACTCCAATATTATAATATAATGAGTGTTGAAGTTGCAGGAAATTTAAGGCGTGTCACGTGATTTTATCTAAAATTAAGTCACGATTTAAGACTTAATGCCAAGGGTACAAACGTTTTCCAAGTTACAAATACAAGTTCTAAATGAACGGCTCGGCTTTATGCTACAGACTAGGTAGTATAACTGAGCGTAAAAAGCTTTTCACTTTTCTTTTTAATGACTCTAAAATATATTCCGTGTTTATTTGATGGACTATAATAATAATTGTTTGCACATTACAATTTCAGATGAGAATATTTTTTTGCTATTACAATACTTAGATTTATAATTATTGACATACACAGAAAACCATTAAATTGTATTCCAATTAGGTACTATTCGTCCATTTGAATACTATTCGGTATTGATATGACAACAGAGTGCTACATACATATAGCATCAATGAGCTAATATTTCTTTGCCGAACAAAATAAGATCACTGTATAAATTGTTTCTCCTAAATTCTCACGACTGTCTTAAAAAATTTGAAGTCGTGGGAACGTTTTGGTTACAGCATAGCTACGGAAGGGTGGTTAAAGGTTATGTAGCCGCGTCCTACTTTCAGGCTGCACCGGGTTAACGAACGTCATTGACCCACCTAGTACCTGCGCGGAGCCGATCAACCCCCGTCGCGCCCCTACCCGCGCTTCGACTGATAAATATAGTCTCCAGGAATATGGCAATGAAAATAGCACATATATACACAGCTAGATATAGTCGCAACTAGCGCCCGATCAATACTGAGTTTATATAATTATAAAGCGCCGCAGTAATTTAATAATTGACAGCGTAGAAGATAACTTGCCTGCGATGATTTTATAATTTTTGACTTTATATTTGCATCTATTTTTAGATCCAATGACTTAAGTCTATTATGATTTTAAAAAAATATACTATCACTTTAATGGGATTTTTTTTAAATAGTAGTAAAATTCGAGTTAAACATTTCTTTAAGGATTCCTTTTCAAATACTATTTTGCCTTCGCTATAGCTGTACCATAAATTGTATTGGAACATTTTTTAATTTAACAAGAATATTAATTAAAAGAACAGCAAAGAAAATAATTTATTTCTCGAAAAATTATTACACGAGAATTAAGATTGACTATCTAAACATTTTACCGTGACGGTTTTTAGGCGATATAGCTCATAGACCTCTGCTAGTCTATAATATAGTCGGCTAGCTCGAATCGAGGGCATCCTCCATTCCGTCCTGCCGTCTCTTAATTCTAGTTCCAAGATAGCCAGGTAAGCTAGGCTTGAGGTTTGTAGGTAGAACTTATACCGTTCGCCCGAGGAGATACCACCGCCACACTCATAACCCACTGTAAAACAAAGATTTGCAAAGTCCTAGTGGCATTCTCTGTCAGTGAATCATGGCGATGTGGTAGATGAAAGTAAAAAGAAAATTGAGCTATAAATTAATTTTACTAACTAAGCTAATACTAAATTTATGCTTATAGGTATAAATACCATTATAATTTTCGCATGTAATAAAGAAAAAATACATACATTGCGATATTTTCGAAGAGTGAAGAAAACGGCCATAACAAGTATATTTTACTAGGAGTGCATAAATGATCAAAATATCAAGTAGATTAGTAACGATCGTAAAGTTCGGGGGTGGCGGGGGAAGGCAGCGGGGAGGGACTCGAGGCCAGCACGTGTGGGTTGCAGCGGGTCAATGAACGTCATTGACCCACCTTCGAGGCCTACATAGAATAGGCCGATAACATCCCCCGATAACGCTCGTCTGTTGCGTTACGAACTGTTTACAATGCGCACAAAATAATATCAAAATTAGGTCTAGAGCTCTTTTATCAAGCTTGACGGCCCCCGCTGCATACATTTCTACTGAGAAAAAAGTCATCGTACCATTTGCAATATAGGTAAATTAAATAAATCCCACCCCATGAAAGTACTATTTCAAACTTTTTTGTACATTTTTATGGCCAGCATGCAAATTGCCTGCATCCCCTTATATGGTCCACTGCTAGGCACGGGTTTGTCCTCATAACCGGGGGAGGCCTGGAGCATACTCCACCATGCTTGTTTAATGCGGATTGATGGAACCCGTATCTTATTACTTTAAGCTTAAACAGAAATAAATAATTATAACAAAGAAATATTTTGTGTTCGCTGCTACAACTAACCGCTTTATGATTCTGTCGAGAATTTCAGGTAGAGGGTAAAAGTAGCTTTTTATTATCATTCTTGTAAATCTTGAGCTTTATATATACTAATACATAAAGCTCAAGAGTTTGTTTGAACGCGCTAATCTCTGGAACTACAAGTCGGATTTGAAAAATTGTGTATGATAGCTACATTCATAAGGAAGGTTATAGGCTATAAAGCATTACGTTACAATTATTAATGCGAGTGAAACCGCAGGGCACAGCTAGTGTAGAATAAATGGTGTAGGCGTAGGCCATGCAAACGTAACTGTCTATGTAGCTCAAAGTTCTAATGTATTTCATTGTAACTGCAGCCACTGCTTAAATTATGCGATAAGGTAGCAAAAAATATTACTACTCGTATATACATGTTCTGCAAATCTTATGCGTCCTAGAGTACTAATAAGACCACAGTCTGAAGGTAAAAAAAACTAAAAAGTAAAGGCATTCTTGGTACCCATAAAACGACTTTGTGGCTAAACACATCAAAGGTTAGCTGGATAATGAGTCAATGTCAAAAATTTTCGTATATATAATAAATAATTTTGTATATTTTCATCTGTGTAGAACTTATTAGCTACTACATATTAACTGTTAAACATTCTGTTTTACTTAATTGTTAATTAATTCTCTGTATAATTCATATAAAGTGAATTTATTTTTATATTTAAATATAAAACGACAATACAAAATAAATCTAATTCAGTTGCAACCTAAACAACGTCTTGTTATTAGGACGTTATCACCAGAGATAATATGTTTAAACCTTGGTCGACCACCTTAATAGATTTTCCTTCTGTACCAGTAGGTAAATTTTTATGTCAATGTCAAGAATAACTAGATTATCGTAATTAGGCGAAGAGCATTAACTATTGGAATAAATTTTTAAAGGCATTTCAAAATCTGCGTGGTTGCTTTAAACCCTTTTTCCATCCCACTGCTGGGCACGGGTCTTATCCGACACAAACGGGGAGGGTATGGAGAATACTCCACCACGCTGCTCCGATACGGATTGGTAGAGATACGGATTAGATTAGTGGCCTACCGGATGCTGTCAAACCGTCTAAAGAGCCGCTGACCAGATTTAACGAATGATATCTATCGATAACAACCGGGACCGGCGGCCTTACGTGCCCTCCGAAGCACGGAAACGCGCATGTTTGCCACTAGCATTCACCCATCCAAGTACCAAGCGCGCCCGAGGTTGCTTAACAGTGAGATCGGTTGCGATGCACACTACCAGCCGGGTTATGCGCGCTTCATATAAAATTCAGACGGTTAGTTGTTGTTATTATATGGTATCTGAACTCTGTCTATAAAATTGAACGCAAATACTTTATCATTGAAATAGTTTATTATCTTTCTGCGCCAAGGTCCGCATTCAATGTGCCCTGGCTATTAGTGAGAGTATCACGGGCAAGGCCTATTATATTAGATCCCTAATGCATATGTCACTTGTGTGTAATATTTGAACACAGAGAAGCACTTGAGATGTCGTGATCGTGGTAATTTAACAACTGAGATGACGTGAGGTTAGCCCAGCTGGACTTTTTGCAATTTTCTTCATAGATTTCACAGAATATGAATTGTAAAATCTGTTAGGTTATCATATTCTAATGCTTAACTTTCAATGATAATACAGCATACCTTTCTGGCATTAAGCACAACACATTCCATTATTTCATGTTTCATTATCGTCATATTTATAGTACATAGGCATATCTATACACACTTGTAATATAAAGAATTCATACAGTGGGGTCATACAGTTACATAAGTGGGGTGAATGCAACCGCAGAGTTTCTTAACGTAACTCGTGAATATTTTATCAACGATCGTTAAGTAAGGGAGGTAATGCTGGTATCAGCGCCATCTACGACCACTGCACCGAAGAATCACTTCCGGCCCAGTCATGACGATCAATACGCCTCGGGGAACGAACCCGTGACCTCGGGAGTGAAACTAGGACGCCGCGCAAGCGCTGCACCAACGATGCTCTTTGCATCCGCCGTTTACACTTCATACACCATTTTGAATTGCTAATATAATATATAATCGGCGATGATGTGACACTTCTTTTGCTAAATATTACATAATCCAACAAAATTATAGCAAAATAATCTCTTCAATATATCATTACTTTAATAGTCGTTAATAATACAATAAATCTTAATCTTAAAAGTACATGAAGTAAAACTCAAATACATATTGTATAAAATATATCATACATTTATTGTAGTTAGTAGATTATATTGACACATCTCGATATATTAATATGTCAGTAGGTAATATTTCGATACATTTTTAAATATCTTACCATCGCACGGAAAAGGTTAGGGTTTGCCATAATTAAAGTGCATGTGGAGAATGAGCATAGAATGATAAAATGTATATGCAATTGTTATTAAATTTAATGAAACTATAACAGTTGTATATGATTTGCCAATAGATGGCGCTACAGGTTACGGAGTTTATTTATATCCATTGTTCTAAATGTCACTAAAAATAGGCAATAAAGATTGAAACACATGAAAACATAAAGGAAATAAATAATTTATGCTTTAATTTTAATAACAACTTGATATTTGTAACGGCATGTCTATTTTTATGTTAGTGGAACAGTTTTAGTGACGGTCGAATTTTGACCCATAGACGACCGCAAGTACCTAATAAATATAATATATTTACGTTAACAAAACTAATCAGCTAGCCTCATTCAAAGAATTGCTAATGCGTGACCTTTTAAACGTATTACGTTTTATAGCTTGTAACTTGTAGGTCTACTAGGTTTCAGTTCATGAGTTCAAAGCCTGTAAAAGATATTGATCGATGTGAGCATACCTGAAATATTGTTGTAAAATGGAACAAGCGTTTTAAATAATACCTCTATTAAGTTAATTTAATAGTTGAAACTGAAGTCAAAATTCTTATGATCAGTTTTAAGCCGTAGATCTAGACCATAAAACAAAAAGATATCCTTAATCCTTGAATGGAGCTGAGTATATATTCAAGGATCAAAATTTGATTGAACTGTAAGAGCGTTTGTTAGCGTCTTCAAATTCTGATTAAAATGACATTTTATTCGATTGTTAAATTACCTACCAACATAACATTTACATTGAATATTATTACAATATACGAATATGTACAAGATTTTATAAATAGAATACATCAAGATAAACAAGGCAAGACAAACACAAACCGACGTGAAGGTAAAGGCCGAGCTACGTAGTAATTACTTAGTATAAATTTTGAGCTCCGACGCTCTTTATGGGCTGTTGGTATTGCCAAGATAAGTCGTGCTGAAGCGGACCGTTCCGCCCAACGTTGTACTGAAGTGGTATCTTATAACAGAAGTCAAGAAATTTTCCGTAATATTAATAGTATACGGATAACTAAGAAAATAAACTGGAAATTATTAATGCTATTAAGCTTTTGAAAGTCCTACAGATATGTAGATAAAAAAAACTTAAATCAATCGTGGCTTAATTGGCTGACTATACTCTCGTGTTACTGTCTCCAACGGTATGTGTTAAGTAAAAGTAAATATTTTTATGAATTTAATGATTTTTTATGTTGGTATTTTTTCGAAAAACAATAAATTAATATGACACAAGGTGAACAGCAATTGACGTCTCTCATACTTCAGAGTTTAGCCTAGGAAAATGAAAATTAGTGGGGAAGATTAAATTTAAATTTTGTGTACTTTCTATTTTACTTCCTACTTCAGTTCTGTATAATAACTTCCGTCGTTATCATGCCTATTTATATCATGTTGTTCCGATATACCAGTTTTCCAAGCTGTTAAGCCTACGTGCGGCTGTTGCAATGCCAAGGCGATTGCCAAAAGGTAAGAGAGGTCGCAAACCAATGTCAGGGGCCCTAAGAATTTGTCTCTACCGCTCAAAGGTATCGAGCCCTTATTGCGTGCACTGCGTAGATAATTTTGTCTACTATAGTTTCCAGTCAAATATTAAAATAAATGGCCGTACGTGATTCGAATCTTGATAATTTCCTTAATGCGTGTATAAACACACTTTATTTATTTAGTTATATAATTGTTTGTAACCAGCAGATAGTTCTGAAATCTCTTCAAAATTCATATTTGTTATCTATACTAATATATTAAGCTGAAGAGTTTGTTTGTTTGAACGCGCTAATCTCTGGAACTACAAGTTTGATTTAAAAAATTATTTTTGTGTCTGATAGCTACATTAATGAGGAAGGTTATAGGCTATCAAGCGTTACGCCACAATTCCTAACGCGGGTGTAACCGCGTGGCACAGCTAGTTGGAAATGAGAAAAAGTGACTACCAGCAAAAAGTTTAACTTGATTGCAATTTAAAAAAAAATTGTGCCTTAGAATTATTCGTGTAATAATTCTAAGGCATTATTTATTATTTTATAAGGAATATTTGCATTTCGGTCATAGGGATGTGATGGGCGGTATATTTCAATTTCGACATTCAATGGGGGCCAGATTTTGCTATTAGAATCGTCTCGTAATTGAGTCGTAATCGTCTGTCACTGGCATCTTAATGATTTTGACAACTTTGTTATCTACCAATTTAAAGTTATAGATGGTTTTCAGACGATGCGTTTGTATCATTAAAATCCGGTAATCTTGTACTTAAATACAAAAGTAATGGTTAGTGTTAATTAAAAATTTGTGAAAATAATTGTTAAAAAGGTTTATTTTTTCGACAATTGCAAACTATATTGCAAACTATATATATAAGACTATTGGAAAACCAGTGATGATAAAATAGCAGACTGATAGAATGTAAGTATTTGATCATTGAACATCTGCTAAAGGATGTTCCGAGGATACATAAAAATATAATTCCACGATCTTGCGATCAGAAGATACCTTATAAAAATACCGTAATGATTCACACCGCCCACTTCCGTTTAAAAATTCCAATTTTATTATAACCTTTTTCGGCTAATATGCGCTGGTTCTCAAAATAGTAGCTACATAATATAAGTATTTTTTGTTGTTGCCGTCATCACGGGAATCAGTTTTGCACTAGTGAATCTCAAATATCGTTACCCGTATGCTATGGCATTTATTGTTTCATTTTTTCATTACTTTTAAACAAAAATATTTCGGACCATCAAAATGTTTTTGTGAAAGCTGTATTCAGTCTAAGTTCTAACGACCATAGAAATTATGAATTATTTATGGTTAAAACGGTTATAATGGGTAACACAGCATGCTGGAGCGGGTGATAATTATATGAGAAAAATAGCAGGCTGGAGAATGTGACGTGTGGGCAAAACAGCAGGCTGGAGGGGGTGAAGTGTCGGCAAAACAAACAATGTAGATATAAAACAAATCAACTCTGAAATTTACACACTCAATTTAACGCTCGCAAGGGCTCTATCAGAAGATAACAGCAGCATTATAATGTATAATAACATAGAATTTGTACAGTATGGCAGTGACAGTGTTGTGACCCTCTCCTGACCTAATTCGACCCATCCAGCGGGACCGTGACGCAAGCGCGTGTTAAGTTTATGAAGTAGGTATACATATATATGTATATATTTTATAAGTACGTTTATTCACGAAATGCGTCCATTGGGGACTTGGGAGTACGGACAAATCGATTTTGCTTTGGGTGTGTGGTTGGGTGTTAAATTAATATGAGACCAGAAAGCACTTCAGTATCAGTAGGTACTCAACTCATCCTAATGTCTAATAAATAATGTTAAATATGTGCAATGCATATTGTAAGTAATAATAATACTTTTTATAGATTTAATTAAATTTATAGATTTATTTAAATATTTGCTTCATTGTGAGTACACTGTGTGCACAGTGCAAAAATTAAATCCTAATTGCATTTATAAATAACTTCGTTTGATCAGTTAGGCTCAGCTTTTAAGGCTCTAAAGAAATGTCTGAAAAAAAAAACACAAATGAAACCACCCTCTTATCCGAGCTTTCCGCCATGTTTACTGAAAACAGAGGTGTCTAGGGCGGCGTCGTTTCCATGGAAACGCTGCAGTCGACGCACCGACCTAGTTTCGCGGCCCGCCCGCCTAAATGTTAATGACCTCCAAAACCCAGGTCGAAGTTCATGCGCTACACGAGTAAGAGATTATCCATCTATCTACCCCTATAGACGCCTTTTTACGGGTCACCCCTCGTATTGATCCAATGTGATTTGTTTGAGAGCAATCTAGTTTGAAACGGTGCTCTGGTCACGTAGGCCCCCGGGATTTGAGTTAAATGGGCGTATATAATATCTACATTTAACTCAATGGTAGTGTTTTATTTATTTTTTTGATCTTGAGCTATTTTCGTCTTCGTTAACATTGGAAAGACTTACTACTTAGCATCAATCGTCACACAGTTCAGACCGGTAAATATTTATAATGTTCCAGTAAAAAATGATGTTATAGTGGTGTCGTCATTTATGTACAATGTATGGTACATTCTACAGCCTTTCATAGTACCAAAGAAGAGTTATGTATATTAAGACATCTTTGTAGCATTATAAAAAATTCGGAATTCTCTGTTTGAATGTTTGTTACTAAATCATGCATAAACGGTTCAGTCGTTTCGTAGCAATTGTTTAATTTTTGACACTCATAGATGAAAACGGTTTCTCGTTTGAGCACTTTTAATACCGTTCAGACCACGAAAGAAAGAGACAAGTAGAGGGAAATGGCAACTATTTTACTTGTAGCTTACCAAGTCGCGAGCCGAAGCTCATAGAAAAATAAAAAGTTTTTTATTATCTATACATCATTTGAAACATTGTAAATATTTAAATACATACAAACACAAGAAAAATACAAACTTAAGAGTTTTTTGCTATAAATATTTATAGACATAAATTGTTTAACTTTTCACCATCTGTAACAATTAATATTTAACAAAAAACTATTTGATTTTGATTTAAAAATCGATCTAGACGGGTTTATGTTTCAAGGTTACATAATATCTAGGTTGCGTTTCGATCGATAATGGCCTATCCCGAGCGAGACAGAGATAGTTTATAGGGCAAGTGAGTTCAAGGATGCACCGCACCTACTGCCTGAAGTACCTACGTTGTATAAGGGTACAATACGTGTAGAAACGACTAGCTATGCCCTGCGGTTTGGGTGAAACTTTAAGAATTGTAACCTAATCCTTGATAGCCTGTAACCTTTCTCATGAATGTAGCTATCATACACAAAAATATTTTTTCAAATCCTTGTAATAATGAACTTGTAGTTCCAGAGAATAGCGCGTTCCAACAAACAAACTCTTCAGTTTTAGATATTATTATAGTTAATGGAAATAAATGTAATGTTTT
>DWQK01002191.1:0-13660 GCA_018231225.1 Noctuana stator | reverse complement strand
CCGAGTTCAAAATAAAGTTTTGAAGTCTGTAACAAATTAAATTATTTCTAACTTTTTAGTTTAAAGCGACAAGTTTCATTCGTGTGTAAAATAAAGTTTTCCAATATTTAAGTGGAAACTTTTTCCTAACTACGTAAACAAATATTTTCCTTAAGATGACGCCTACAGCCTTCATCCACTGTGATAGAAGGAAGGTTTCTAAATATAACTGTAACAAAGGTCAGTCTTTTATACTTTGTGTCACTTAAGAATTATGTGTACAAAATTATTAAAAAAATAAAGGTCAAAAACATTGCTTACAGTAATACTTTTAAAAGATTTTTCGACGACTCGTGTGGTGTAGAGGTTAAATATTTATTTATATCTCTATAATAGGTAATCTATCTATAAAGTATAAACTGAATATAGATACTGCTGCCTTGAAACAATATTTTAATAAAACATGATGAACTACAGAATAAGATGTAATCACTCGTCTGCCTAATTATCTGTATGTTTTGACTCGACCTCATTTTATATAATTATCTTTGCGTGACATTTACCACTGTCCTTGATACTAATACGATAATTAATGTCTATTTACAAGCTTATTTTACTATGATTAAAGTGTTATAACTGACCTTAATGAGGTATAAATGTGATATGATTCCTTTTATTTTGTCATACAAAAACTAGAACTGAGTGTATACACTCTACTGTATACACTATAACTACACCGTAGTTATAAGTTGTTTTAACTCGACCTCATATTAAAAGCGTGGCAATAAAAAATTGTTTAACTTTGACTGTATCGAAAAGGAATCGCAGTATCAAATTGCACATAATTATTATTACAGTCTCACTTAACCTTTATAAAATTATTTCTTCGTTCCTGCTGTAATGAAAACGTAATTACCTACATACAAACGAGAGCTATTCGTTTCGTTCAAATTATTTTCTTCAAGAGCCGAGATAAATCTTGAGTGTAATAACATTTTATACAACTCATATATGTCTCTGTCTATGCGAAAATGCTTGTCGCGTCGCATATCTCAGCTGTTTCCTTTCAAAATAATAGCAGCCTGTGGATGTTGCTTTATTTTATACTCTAGGTATACAAACCTGCGCTCGAGTACTTTTATGTTATTTAACTTGAAATAAAGTTGCATTTTGCTAAAAACCTTTTGCGAAATGTATGTAACTATTCGTTTTGCAAGTGCTTTTAAAGGAAGTGATTGGATTACGGTAAAATGGAGCACGCGAGCGAAATAAGAGAATTTGGCCTGCGACAACAGGAGGAGTTTTAAACTTTTTAAATTGTAAACTATCCGAGTCTACCCGTGTGGCTTATTAGTTAGTATATATGTCGGGCTGTTATAAGTTAGGTTAGTTCTAGGTGTAGATGTTATAGGTAGATTTCAGATAGATTTTTATGTCTAATCTCCAATAGTTTAAGTTGGGGTTCAGAGTTCCTTAACATGCCTAGCAATAAGTAATAATATGTTAGTATATTGTCTGAAGGTTTTTTACCTACATTGCTCCAGGTTTGAGTACAGATTAAAACGCTAGGCTTCCATGCTCTGGCGTCAAGTTTCAGGGTGTTTCTAAGGCGCTGCCTATTTCACGCTTTTCAGAAGAGCCCTTACATAACATAAGGGCTGTTAGCAACCCTTGCGGTTTTAATATGGCGAGCGCTTGCATGCAGTTTTATTCGTTGATGAAATCGCGCGTTTCATACTCACAGCCCCACACAAAGACAATCATACGAACTTAAATTTTTGCCTTGCTCTTTGAAGTCACCAGGACCTTCCAATTGTAGGACCTGCATCGTATGTAACCACTACAAAACACGGATCGTCATAAACAATAATAACATAAAGGTAAATATACCAATTTTGTACGTAATTTAATTTAAAAGTTTCCTTAACAATTACTTGCCCAATGCTGGACCCAGAGAGAAGGGCTTAGGCAACAGATCAGTATGCTGGCTCCACTTAGAAATTGGTATAATGTTTGAAACAAATTTACGAAAGTCTGTTAAAAATAAACATGAATAGCAAAATATAATCCAGAGGCTATATTTGTTGGAAAATATTTCTTCCGTTTCGCTATTTAAACCGCAAGCGATGTCTTTCCGGAATGCACATGAAAAATAAACCCCTATTAAATTATAATTTGATTTACGACGCCATAAATAAAGAGTTGAACCGCGGGAGTTATTAATGAGAACAAACGGCCCGAAACGGGCATTTCATAAAATGTATCTGTTTCAACTTCCAGCTCTTAATTAGTTGATAAAGTCCGCTCGATGGCTTTTCGTAGCCCGGAGGTGCTCTGATGATGATTTACGAGATTGCACCAAGTAAAGGGAATAATTAGGAAAAGTTTGAAGTGCCATCCGAGCGTGTCTCGCAGTTGCTACCGAATTTTCGGTTACAAGTTTGGTGCATACATTTTCCCGACTTACCTAAGTGGTTCTTATTAGCAATATTTTGGTACGTTACATTTTAATAACGACATGTTCCTTTGTTTTTTGCTTTTTTTTTTAGAAATTGAAATCGAACCTGCATGCAATTTTTATGGCCCAATGTTGGGCACGAGTCTTTCCCCACAACCTTTAGAACACACTGATTTATATTCCTGTCTAATTGACCTATTTAAGTAAGGAATCATCTATCTAAGTTATAAATTTAAATCCTACTTGAGTGTATTTTTGGGGAAGGAATAAGAAAATTTCAGGAATAAATGAAAGAATTGAAAAGCAGAATTATTTATGACCCTGATGACCCATTAAAACTCCTACCAACGACTTGTTTGTCAGTCTAAATAGCATACGTACTGGAGCAAATTCCATGTAAGAGATTCAGATGAAAATTATATTCGGAGTATCGATGCAACTTATTTTTTGATTAAAACTTTATTATACCTAAAACATATTGGTATAAAAGGCGGACATAGCATTCTTTACCAGTCAACCACTTTGCGGGATTGTATGTATTTAACCAGTCATAGTATAAAAATAAGTATACTAATTAAGCAACTATCCTGCAAATTATAAAATACAAACTAGTTAAATAAAATCATAAAGCATTTTGTCTTCCTGCTACACACATATTATGCACGTTTACAAAAATCTCAGAACTTCCTTATACAACTGTATACTACAAACGGATCTAACGCGGTATTTATTCTTTAAGCAACCCCACGTCACTTCTCGGAAGCTGTCGCGGAGTTTCCTCCTGTTGGTATTCCGGAAATGAAGGTGGGAATTGGAATTAACGGCGAAAGGAACATTTCTCCTTGGGGTTGTTACTTACTAACCCGAACACATGAGGTGCGGCGATCGATATGTGGTGTTTTTGCCCGTGCTTATATGCTGTAAATCTTCCTGTTGCTTGCACCTCTCTACCTACAAAAAAAGGTAAGGATTTTATTGTTCAGAGAAAAGAAAAAATTGTTTTCCTTTTCTCTCATTTATTTAGTACAAATTAAATTTTACACGTAGCTGATATCCTTGCTTTAATCGTTAGATATTTACTTGTGAATCTTGTGATAGTTATCTAAGTACCTGGACATACAATTACACGGTATTTCTTTACAAGATCCTTTATTTTCTGTTTGGAAATTTAAAATAAGTAATAGTAAGCAACATTTCACAAAAGTATCTATACAAGTATGATGGTAACGATTGGCGCGGATTTTAAACTTGCCAGAAACAAAACTGCAAAATTTTTAAATTTTCTATAAATCTGGTAAAATAATTGTTACATATGATATGGTATGTTGATTTACAGACAACAAAAACATTTTTTTTGGACGAGAAAGCAAAAGTGGAATATCTCTGAAATTGGCAAAATAAGCAGTGAATGAATATTTAACATTCCCGCAAAGTGGTTGAACGTAAGCAAACAAAATATCTACTTCGTTACAGATATTTAAATTTTGGGCGTAATCTTGTTTTTGAGGTTCTCTGGTAGAATCTCGGTTTAGCTCTCCACAATCATGTAAATAAAGCTTTTTGTACAAATTAGAAGGACAATTTGTCCGAAGCAGCACTGTGCATATTAATGATTGTTTAAAAAGCGAGGGTTTATACTTCTTTATATGCTTTTTTGCTTAGATAAGTTGATTTACTTTAGTAGACCTACTTTGACGCACTTATGACAACTATAAGGACCGGTGAGCACCAAGCTGCAATATAGTGGAAGCCATTAATAAAAGGTTAGAGGAAATGTTCAGTAGATGCCCAGTAAATTATTTGCTTGATTAAAAACAAATGAAACCATACGAAGTTCACTTTTAAAAGTTTCGCATCGTCGAATGATAAAACGTGAAACTCTGGGCGCCAAAGTTTTCTTTCAAGTTTTCATGACTTTTCACGTGTACTTTGAATTGATTGAATCCGACGACATGTCGAACAGGAAGTTTAATTTGCATAATTTTAAATACGCTTAAGTACCTACCATAGCAATAGGTACTTTATTACTGAATGCTTGTTTTGTTTTCGATGTAGTCAGAATTGATGATTCCTAGAATATCTCATCTATATTGTATATCTCATACTCATATAATTTACGAGATAAAGCAGGAGTCACGAACCTAAAGATAAGAGGCTATAGATTGTAGAATTCAATTCAAGGAGGGCAATAAAAAGTGGATCGAGTGTAAACAGCCTTGAGCCGAGGGCGACGCGTCGCACTGTCGTCACTTTATCCATCTGATGAAGGATCGTGGATGTCCAGCGCGGTTTGATATACGATATGAGCATGTCGCGTGGTATAAATAGCAAGGGAGCATTGACCGCGCTAAAGTTGACACGCACTTTCTTAAAAGATCTCGAGCGATTTTGATAACTCACGACATGAGTTCATACAACACTTTCCTCTTTGTTGCGCACTTTATTATTTCAACAGTGTCGTCTTTATGTCGCGGATGAATAGAATGTGATCAACACTCACACGTATTGTACCCGTAAAACTTTACCTACCTCCCACAAACAGTATTGTTCCAACGCAAGCATCGTCCTCCGAAAATATGTTTTTAAGGTTATGGGGATTGCAATTTTTATATGAAGAGGGAGTTTTTCATTACTCGTCGAAGCACCCTCTTTTCTTTCCGCACCGTTCCGTTCTTTATGGCCGTAATATTGTTTCGGGAGATTCTCACCGCGACAGAATGAATGTTTGTATGGACCCTGCGTGCCGAGCGCTTTTACCCCGAGCGCGATTTAAACTTTATTGGATATCGGATATATTTTACACTAAGGACACATTTTATTGCCTCGTTTGTTATTAATGGCGTTGGATAGATTAATATCCTGTCTGGAGGTGAATTGTGCAAATTATCCACGTGTGTAAAGGGGAGTTTGTTTTACGTGTTTTTGTGTAAGTATTGAAAGGGTAGATTAACATTAATATGTCTTTGTGGTTGCTTTTAGCTTTTAACTGCCGCTTACGATTAATGTTATAAAAATGTCTGTGATAAATGAATGCACTAAATCGTGCAATGTACAGTGAACCATAGATTAGTAGAAAATAGTAGACCTATGCTCTATTAATCTATGGCTCACTATATTGTCCATGGGCGGTTTGGCACATGCCACATGGGTTTTCAAACATGTTATGGACAAATTTCAAGAATGTAAGATTACTATCGATATTGCCTTAATTAAAAGGCAAATTGATTACTTATTTAACTATTAATCAAGAGCATATCCAAAAAGCTATCATGGCGTAGCTAAACTGATATTTCACAATTACAAAAGATGTTGAAACTCGACCGATTGCAAATCGCGCTCAGCATTGAAACATTATTGAACATGTGAAACTTACACGGCGTTAAGGGCACATTTCACTGCGTGATCTGTTATCAATGGGGGAGGAAAAGATTAATTTCTTTCACCTGGGAAGGGGAAATTCTTGTTGTAATTTACGTCTCCGAAATACAAAGGGTGGCTTTACGAACGTGGGCTGATACGTATAATATCTTTAGATAGAATTACAAAAACAAGAACCCTTTATAAAGAAAGGAATTGCTTTGATCCTTTCTCTTGAATACTTTTAGGGAATTAATGAGGTCCTGGCTTTTATACCTAACCTGGATTTTATACCTATCTTAATTTTTATTATTTATTCCTATGCACGTGTGTTTGTATTAATATAGGTATATTGCCATTAATTATGCAGTCTCGTAGTTAAATTATTAATTATTTATTTAATTTTATTGAACCAAATAAGGATGAGGTACAAAAGGCGAGGTTTATGCTTAATAGCATTCTCTACCAGGCTACCTCGGGAAGTGCAGAGAAAATAAAGGCAGCGGTAATGATGAAAAAAAAATAACCGAAAAAAGTAAAAAAAAGGAATTTATAAATAAAATAAAAATAAATACACTAGAATAAGATGTATGTCGTTAAAGTTTTTTTTGTTTTTAACATAGCTATATAATGTCATTGATTAGTATTATTATACAAAAAACTCGTTGTGAATATTTCCAAAGAACCGTTAAAGGTAATGCTACTGTTATTTTCTTTTAATTTAATTGCTTGCAAAATACCTTTTCGTTATACATTTCTGACAGCTCGTCGAGAAACTTTTCACTGTAAAGTAATTAATTAGATCTTATTCGTATCAAGTATCACACAAAGCAACATGGAAGTACGGGTTATGTAGAGAAATCTAATTAAACTCTATATTTCCCATTTCCTCCTTGCAATGGTTGGGGTTTTTAATTTGCACGAGTCCTCCTATGGGAATCACATGACATTTTCACTTGTCCAAATGAATTTTTGCACTCTTCTGTACGCATAAGATTCACTACAATGCATATATACGACAATATATTATAAAAAGAGATATTTGAATCGTATTTTGCAAAGATTTAATGTGAAAGATGAAATTTCACAGAATAAAATAATACCGTGACTTTTACATTAATTCACAGCGCAGTGTCGTCAAACATCATTAAGATTCTTGAAGTCTGGCTTAAAATTAAAAGCAATTTAACAAAATATAGAAGCATTTAATTTTAAAGCTTAATAGCTATTTGTCTGCAAATAAAATTGCAGCGGAGCAAGTTTAAATTAAACTCAAAACTGTCCCATTCTAGCGATAAAAACGTGGAGAAAGTTTCGTATTTAAAAAAAAAAACAAATAATATCGTTCATAGTGAAGGCGGCTTTGTTTCAGAAATTGACTGTAAATAATAGTTAAATGAAGTTTTAATTGAAGGGATTTATTTATCTGTATTTTATGAGAGTTTATTGGAGTGTAGGGAATTTTAAACAGATTATTCCACTGTACATGAAGGACGATTTATTTAAAGAAAAAATTACGAATGTGTACTCATAAAATAATAAAAGATTGCCGGTTAAAGTCCACTTCCTTCATTCCTATGAAAACATCGTATTAGCTTTCATACCGTAGTGGCAATAGAGCTTTGGATTTGGTCGAGCTCGAAGAAATCTTGGTCGGTTAAACTTTGTGGGCGGAGTTTTTGTTTGCAATAACAGAGTGCTCCAAGTTTTATTCGAATGTTAGTAAAAGGCTCCTTGATTACTAACTTTTCCTCGCTTCTTATACAATATGATTTTTAAATTTGAATTTTCGCCGCTACCAAAGTGCCTAGAGGTATATTCATAAGAGAAGAATTTGAGTAGCGGTTTACTGCGAGGCGGTTTTTCCGACACCAAAAACGACTTCGCTATAATATATTATCTTCTATATTAGGTATAATATATCAAACTACCCCTCCGAGGTAAGTTTATGTCTGTGCGGTCTAATCTTAGAAACTACAGCTCGAATTTTTATAAGGTTTGCAACAATAGAAAGAAGGATTAGATATCTGGGTATATTTGAAGATATAACTTTTAAATACTATAAGTTAAGTTACCGTTGTACTGACATTTGTGAATTAAAGTTATATACATATACAAGATATTATAAATGTTACAAGTTACGAACTTGTAAATGTTTTTAATTATCTTGCCGTGTTAGTAAGTGTGTACATACACACTTACTAACACGGCAAGGTATGCTAGTGTGGACCAAATCCTAGAAGCTAAATTAGAACCACTTCCTGACATTCGGCTGAGTTCTTTGGAAAGCTTATAATGCAAATATAACAGAAAAAACAATAGACCATACTAATTTTAGTATTAAGAATATGTTTTAATCATTTAATCATAGCACAAATCTTTTAATAATTCAATTTACCCACTTATAAAACGTTTCGTATACTTAGAATATTTTGTAATGCATTTACAACAGTATTTAGAAATTTAGAGAACATTGCTCGATATGCAAAATCTTAGCTCGTTACCAGAGAAACCGGGAAATAGATGCAATGACCGTACCCTTTGGTACACAAATCATAGCAACTGACGCTTTGAAACGCTCGAGTGACTTCGCAGATGGCGCCGGTTGACAGCTCGTGAGATTAGCATCTGGGAATAGATGTTTTCTTGTACAACCCGACTATTATTATGAGTAAGAAAAAAATTTGAAAAGTCTGTGTTTGAATGTTTTTGTTATCATTTATGAATAGCAAACCAGCATGCCTATGCCATGTCATGCCACCCACGACCTTAACATTAAAACTGAATTGCATTGTTATTGAATAAAAATAGATATCAATCATAAGATGAAATAATAATACCTACAAGGTTACAATGTGGAGTGTGACTGCTGCACGCTGCACGTAATGGTTGACGATAGTAAGAACCTTATGACGGCGTAGGTACGTTTTAAGGACAATATTTTTGTATCGAAAACCCACTTTAGTATGTACATCATTAACTGTAGGTTTTAGTGAGTGACTAACAAAAACAATAGTCGCTTAAAGAGTTCTAGAAACGAGAGAAAATAGTCTACACAATTTTTTAGATTGTTTGTTTTTCACAAACGACCCATCACTAGCAGTTATGTGCGGGAACAGATGTGGCACTTGCTAAGATAAACACTCATCCGGCCCGATTATCTCGGAACGTGAATACCTAAATAAACAAATGCATTGACTTGACACTTGACAGCTAAGGCCGCTTAGCCACGAGACGTTTGCCAAGTTATCGGGCATTGGTATTCTATTTACATTGATGCATCATTGATGTTTCAAATTCCGATTCATCTAATAGAAATATCCGCCAGAATATGTACACGTGTAAGAATTTATTTGGAATAGAACTTGGACACACACACATGCTCACATCACACAGCTAATCGTAAACTAGTTGAGTGCAGTAGTATTTTTGGGATGGCCTGCCATAGTCCACTATTGGGTACAAGTTCCTCCTCACAAACGAAAAAGGCTTGGATCAGACTCCACTACGCTAATGTACTCGTAATGTGGATAAGTGACGCTGCTTTTTGGGCTTAAGAGAATCAAACTTACATTCACTGGTTAGTGTAACGAAACATATAGGTATCTAAAATCCGAACATCTCATTATAAACGGCCTTATTTCTCTGGCGCTCTGGATATCTGCGGCTAAAAGAATTTTAATGTAATTTTAATCTTTGTAACATCATGGATTTAATCTATTGCTATATTTTAACGGTGTATGTTCATATTTATGGAACGGCGGAAGTATGCGAAAGCGTTCTGTGACTCCGCCTAATTGTGGCGAGGTTGAACACTCAAGTTTTTAGTTGGTTTGAGTCCGACATAGCTTTCCATCGGTTCCATACCTGAAGGTACTCGTTCCGAGTTTTCCTGACAAAAAAACACCTATCAAGCAATAAGATTTCTAAGTAAAATGAAGCAAAGAACTTCTGACTTCCATACAAATCCTACTAATATTATAAACGCGAAAGTTTGTAAGTATAAATGGATGGATGGATGTTTGATACTCTTTCACGTAAAAACTACTAAATGGATTTTAAAGAAACTTTATAATAATATAGCTTATAGGTACATCAGAATAACTCATAGGTTACAATTTATAAAGATATTGTGTGAATTGCTCTAAAAACTAATCCTGAGCAGACGAAGTCGCGTCGTAGTCGCACCAGCTATTATTAATATAAAACAGAAATGTACATTACATAATATACAATTCTCAAAGCAAACTACGGCAGCAACTTCGCCAGTTTTACTACATAATATAGATACTCTAGGACACTAATCTACAGCACTGAATAGCTCCGAGATAATTAGTAGCAGTCTAATCGTAGACCGCAGCACATTGCACATAACTTGCATATTTTATATGCAACTTCCGTCTTGATCGTTTTCCGAAACAGCTTTTGCGAGTATAGAAACTAAAGATTTGAGGAGTCTATAAATATTTAACGCCGTGCTGCCATCATGAGATTTTGGGGTTCTTCCCTTCGCGAGGAATGGTAAGAGATGTTTTAATAAAAAAACATATAAAAGATGGTTTACGTTATGTTTGGTTGGGACGAAAGTATGTAGTTTGAAGTGGATTAAAAATTTGCTTTGGCTAACACCCTGCCATAGAATGTTATATAAGTGCTTATCTCTAAAATACTCTAAAACTATTTTGATTCTGTAAATATTGAATAACCTATGCTTTATAAATGTCTGCAAACAGAAATCTTCACCACTTAAGTCGGAATAATCGATATTATATTTAATCCAGAGCCAAATATCAGTGCAAACACATACTGAAACAGAAATAGGCCGTTGTTAAAATGACGATACAGAGTTTATTCGCAATTTGTTTGGATAGACACGGAAAAAATGTGTGTTCTAATTCTAACATAACTTTTTAGTGAATTTATCTTCGACAGCTGATGGTCCAATAGACTGTGATCTGCGTTTTAACATTCTTGTTACAGCCACATACCGGGTTAATATGAAATTAGAAGCAATAGCGGCATTTAAAATTATAATAATTTATTTAAAAGCTTGTGCAATAGTTCTAGATTTAGTCTTCCTTCTTATGTTCAACGTTTTCAGTTCACTCAGTTTTGAGTTGAACTCAGACTATGTACGAGTATACACATAAAGAATACTATTGCTACAACCAATTGTTACAATATTCAGTAAGTTGCCGAAGTAATGTCCTCTTGTTCCTTCTTTCTGTAATATATGTACATATCTAGCGAAAGATTTTGTAAAATTGCACAGTTATATTACCTTCACGCCTGGTATTCAATGTACATTGTACAACTACATGTATTATGGCACGTTGGGATGGACCCATGTCAATCTTCATCAGGAACACCGTACGAGGGCTCTGGAAGTGTCCACACGCTAAGTTGCTCGCACACCTCTTTCAATGGTTTTATTGACATATGTCAAAAGATGATCAGTGTTCTAACTTTCCTTATTTTTTTCTTTTTACTTAGTTCCGGAATAACCTTTATACTCCACCACTAATTGGACACTCATCTTATCCACAATATTTCAACACTTATTCCATGCATTAAAAGATAGTGTTTGTCATTAAACTCTATCGGGCAGTGCAAGTTTGTAGCCGCGCCTAGTAGTGACGAAGTTTGCACTATGTAGATGTATCTGTATCTAAGACTATTTGAGGTATATTTATACTTGCGAACAACATATACATACATTGTCTGTCTTTATCTTCGTGTACTTAACCCAAGTTGCGAAGGAAGGATCATTGAGGACCCGCGTCAGTCTTCGTAATCACTGTACTTCCGAAGTGTAGGTACCATCCTTAGCTACACATCTATCCCTTTCATGCCCTCATCAATATATTATGTAAAATGTATTGATGTCTACCTAACAATAAGAATATATACTTTAAAAATATACTATAGTACGTTTCGTATAAATGGAAATGAATTCCTAATTCTGTAAATTTAGTTGACGCTTGAACGATTTTGCTGTTGTTGAAGTACTTTCGTTTAACAATTTAAAGTATTTATATTTATACTTTTTTTTCAACATTGATTCTAAAAGAACTGTCTAACTTTAATAATATATTGTTTATAATTGAAAGGAAAAGCTGAACTCTAATAAGCTATTCTTTAAAACTTCTGTAAAATCAAAAAGGTCGAGTTATTTATCTGGTAATAGCCACAATATATCACCTAACGTATAACCCGGTAATTTACCTAAGTATATGCTAAATTAATCCGTTGTATAAGGTGATAAGAGTCACAGGAAGCCCGCCTGCAACTCGCTGGATTAAAAGCAACGTATAGCAAAAAGCTTTAAATATATAATGTTGTTGCAAACCCACATAAATAGTATTATGTAAAGTACCTACCTATTTAGTATAATTTTATGACATGCCATATTCGACGATACATTAAACTGGGTTACTAGGCTTCAGTGGGTATTAGCTTATCTCTGCATAATATAAAGCTCATTTAATTTAATAAAAAACACATTTTGCTGTAAAATTGGCAACTAATAGCAAGTAATACGTGTAAAGGAGCTAACAGTTTTGTTAATTTAGAGCATGGTGTCTAAGGCTACATGTAAAATAATTGTTTACATTGAAACAAAATACTGTTAAGCCACTGAAAATCAAGCATAAATCTACGTAGCAGTAAGAAAGAGCCTGCTAAGCGCATAATGCTCTTGAGATTTGAAAAGTCGCTCCGAGTACGCTGAATTGTTTTACTTTCCGATTTGCAGCTTGTAGATTTGTTGAATGCTTTCAGTTGTGAGGGAATATAAAAAAGTAATGCAAAATTTTTAATGGGATTCAACTTTAATTATTTAGTAGATAGGTAGTTGACTTTTATTGTTGAAAGAAAATTAATAAATCACACCTTTATCCGAAAAATACATTTTTCGATTTTCTTATGTTTCAATTATTATAATTTACAGAGATTGTTTACAATTATATCCTAGTTATTTATGTTACCTAATTCTTGAAAATCAGTCATCCAGTTCAGGAGATAGAACCTAATTTTAAGAATCTTATTAAAATTGCTAGGAAAGACGTAATGTTCTCAAAATATTGTTATTAGTTAAATATAAAAAAAGTACTTAAAACCAAAGATGTTCGAATTAAACGATTACTAAATCGATATTTTTTTAGGCGATCTTAATGTTTTATTTGAAAATAAAATAATTATTTATTTTTTTAAGCTTCAAATTACACATCTTACCTGCTTTTCGCAAGAATGAAAGACATTATCCCGGATTTAAATAAACAGCGATAAAGATTTTTTGCAAGCTTTCTTTATGAGCTTAAATAGTGTCGAGTATACAAAACTGGATTAAAAATGAAAGGCAAAGAAAAGCTTGCAATTTTGAACGAATGTTTACTTTAAGTCAAATGTTCATGGCTTTATGTAAGAAAGCGCTTTATGTTGAGTATTTAATGCTCGTGGGGTCTCCTCTATAAATGAATGCTCCAAAGTAATTTAAAGTGGGATACTGTATTTATTGTTACCGTTATTCAATAAATAACGGAGTTGATACTAATCTTAATAATAATAATAATAATAATCTTGATAATCTTTCGAAGCTTTGACGCCCAATCCCACAACAGTAATAAAAATACCTTGTGATTATTTGAACATACGTTTCTTTATCTGTAAGCCTGTTGAAAATATTAATTGGTAAAATAAAGTAAAGTCAAACAAACTATTTTATGCCCAAACAAAGCGTAGTTACGTTATTGTTACGAGTGGTGGGCCAAGTTGAAATTTGAACGTTAATTATTAAATAAACTTTGTCTTATGCGTATAATTTTTTTTTAATGGTAATCGTTTATTATATATAACAAACAAACCTAA
>DWQK01002190.1:0-13661 GCA_018231225.1 Noctuana stator | reverse complement strand
GAAATTTGCCACTAGCGGTCACCCATCCGAGTACCGGCCGCGCCCGACGTCGCTTAACAATGTGATCGCTTGCGATCAACACTACCAGCGCCGCAGCGCGCGCGTTTGAATGTTATACGGAAATAAAAGTATATTGTATTGTAAAGCGTCCTTGAAGCAATAAGTACCATTCAGGATAGGGGCTCCGATCGTAATGGTCGCTCAGTGAGCTAAGGAGAGAGCTATGCCATGCTATTTCTTTACATGATCCGTAGACGAACTAAAATCACCGACATAGCTCGCAGAATAAGCTGAAGCGGCCTGCCTGGCCACATCGTTGGAAGGACTGACAACCGATGGGGAAGAAAAGTCCTCGAATGGAGACCTCGTCCCGGTAAAAGGAGCACAGGTCGCCCTTCTGCCCGGTAGACTAATGACATGAAGAAGATAGAGGGAAACCACTGGATCCACAGCGTACAAGACCGGGCGGAGCGGAGCCCTTGGGGGAGAGCTATGTCCAGCAGTGGACCTCTAAAGGCTGATGGATAGATGGTTGGATGGATCGTAATGGTCACTTAGGAGTGGGAGGTTGTTGTGGCCACGAACTGTTGACTTTTTAATGAGATTGTCCCTTTAAGGCATGGAACAGTAGAAGCATTGGAGATGACAGTGCGCCTCCAAAAGGTACCAAATACCGTTTCCGATATCTGATTTCGATTAGCAATACGTACAACGATACGCTATCGAAATTAAAATACCCTATTCGGGAATCCCTATAAAAAGCACCGCTTTTGTTAGATAAGATTGTGTTATTGGCGAGCTGAATGCAAATAGGCGTACGCCGTTAAATAAATATTAGGATGACGCTGCCATGTATATAGTTGTGTATATACACATACTAGCCTATGCGACTTCGTTCGTGTGGAATCGGGCGTCATCGGGCGTCAGCGGACGTCGACGTCAAAACCGGGTCTAATAAGAAATAAAAAATGGGAACATCCTAGAAAAACTAAAAAAAAGGGGAAGAAAAGTAGCCTATGTTCATCTCAAGACCCTCGAGAATTTCTATTTGAAATTTCATAGCAGCTTCAGCAAGTTCAGCGGAAGAAGACGGACAGACAGACAGACAGACGGAGAGTCTTAGTAATAAGGTCCCATTTTACCCTTTGAGTACGGAACCCTAAAAACGTAGTTAGCGATAAGAGTACAGTCTTCAAACTGACTGACTGCAAAAATGTATTTATTACCTACTGTCCATATTGTAACGTACAATTTGTATGTATTTTACAATATGGATAAGTTATAATTTTTTCGTATACCTACAAAAAAATGTATAAATAAATAGCAACAACCCAGAAATGAATAGGCAATTTCTAGTTTGTTAGTAACATACAACAGCTTTGCAAAAGAGTATTGAATGAAATACAACCGTAGATCCATTCAACACTTCGATTCTCGGCAACGGTTATCAATAGACTCCTATATTTTTTCGATTTTAACTCTGGTGCTAAAAACTTTGCTTTAACTACCTTAATGAATCAACAACAATCTATACTTCTATACTAATAATATAAAACTGAAGGGTTTTGTTTGTTTGTTTGTTGTTTGTCAGGACCTATTTGAAAAATTATTTTAGTGTAAGATAGTTCATTTATCGAGGAAGGCTATAGGCTATCAAGCGTTACGTTGCAATTTTTAACGCGGGTTAGCTTTTCCCGGTTACAGAAAATCTCGTCCCCAGCAGTGGATACAACAAAGTGTTGAAGGCATAGATATTTTCATTAATAAGTATTTAGAAAACTAATTTTAACCGCTAATCAATAACAAACGAGGCACATAATTATATGGAAATTATTCATGAAGTAATTCTAATTTTCTTCACCTTCACGCTATTGCTTTTCGTACTTACCTCGTTTACTCCTAAGAGACGAGATGAAATGAATTAAATTGCACGCTGATCGAATTCGATCTTATCCGACCAATAGGTACAAGCCTGACTATTAGTGGCCAAGACCAAGTGGCCAAGTTAAAGGAGTGCCAAGAGTTTTTTTCCGCCGGCTTTTTTCTCCCGGCCTACCTTAGCCAAACTGGCGCCTAAAGCCGATGTACTGTGTTTTTGACGTTCATCGAGTGTATACAAAATACCTTATGATAAATAAAAATGTTCTTATTTTTATTTTATTTTATTTAACCCATCCATTAATTAGGCACGTCACACGAATTCCATGATTTTTCGACCCCTCCCCATCCTTGTCACAGCTGATCACTTTAATTATCGAGTCTTTTGTAAACATCTGTCCAGACGGTTGATTGTGTCTACTGGCGCTTACCTCGGTCAAAGAATGACCATCGAGGTAACGTCGCCAAGTTACGTCGCCAGTGTCGGGACAACCGGAGAACAGTAATTTGATTTGATAATAACCCTGATGCTTGGGTATGTATTGAGCTGTTAAAAACAAAGTGGTCGCGACTCGTGGTAAGGGTTAGCAAATCGCTTAATATCGTTCTTAATTGCACAACTTATTTTGTAAATAGGTAATTAAACTTCAAAGTGTTTAATGTAATAAAAACATTGAAGGAGAGTTCATAAGGTTTATTAAAGTACACAAGATAGCTGAAATTGATGTACCTACATTTATTTCGAATATTGAACCTTGTGGCATTAAAATAAGGTTCTCATTTAAACAACAAGTTGTATTGCTAAGGTTTATGATCCCGGGATCACGGCATGCGTGAAGCAGATATTGAGTTTCTGTCAAAAATGTACTGTAATCGCTAAAGTAAGTGGCGTCGTTGAGTTTTAATTCTCAGGACCCCAAGACTGCTATTTTACAACCACTTTACAACCATTATAACGCCATTATGTCACCACTATGACTGATTATAGTCTCGTCTTCTCTATACATATAAAATACTTTGTCCAGAATGACTGAGTGACGGATTTACGCACAGCCTAAACCGCTGATCGTATGACAAAATTCTACCCGTAAAAGAGTGAAAAACTGGGACAAAATTATGTATTGAACAAACTGATACCTTGGTTAAATTAATTATGAAATCCACGTGGACAAATTCGCTGGCATAAGCTAGTGAAATTACAAAACACAAAACACACACACAAACGTCAAATTTATAAAACCGCTTTTTCACGTTAAGTTATAATTATATATACATAATTATATATATATTATTATAACTTAACTATGTTATATTAGGTATCACTTAAGCGGATATATTAATATCGCTGAATTTGTAATGATTCTATCATAATTTCCGGTAAGATATATATATAAACTGATAAAAGTTATTATCGACAACAAACTATATCTTAAAGATAGATAGTCCTCTGTATTGGCTTGCATACATGTTACTACCCAACATATATCAAGCATATAACCCAATAAAGACCCATTAGTGCAGAAACTCGACACTAAAGACTTTGCAAGCGGACTGTTTCTATATCCTGCCTTCCTGGTTATTTTTACTAACTTAAAGTACCACGAACAATATGGTACGAATACCTACTCTAATAAAATTACGATCTAGATTTAAGACTCATAAGTTATTTAAGTTTAAAATGGAATAAATATTTATTTTGTCTTCGTAAGTTTTAATTAATTGGATTCACCACTCTGCGGTGGAATGCGCTCCAAGCCTTCTTTAGTTGCGGGGAGAAACTCATGCCCAACAGTGGACAATAAAAAAATTGGCGTCAATCCGTGTTTGCGATAAAATTGAGGGAAGGGAAATTTAGGAAATTTCTGAAGTTAATTAAAATAGTGTGGTAAAATTTGCGCTTTTGAAAAACATAGTATTGGGAAGTAGGGCGTACTGTTCCTTATCTCCGAACCCTTAGATTTATCAACAAATGTACGTGGATCTACCCTCCCAAAATTAACTTAAGATATTTAAGAACTCTCAAGAGTAGTCGATGTATATAATAATAACAAAAAACACACTGACCAAAAAACATTTCTTTCCTCTTTGGAAGTCAGATAAGAAAAAGATTTTTTTTTTGTTTTTGTAAATAAAATTGCAATTTTAATTAAACATTTTTTTCCTCTTTTTCTTAAAATTTTATAAAGTAAATAAATACCAAAAACTTACCGGAAAAATCTTAAGTACACGTCAACACGTGCTTTCTTTCAAACCAAATTCTCGACGAAAAACAGCACGAAAACGCACAACACAATAAACATATCCAAAATAATCTAAACTATTTCTTCAAAGAAAAGTTATTTCGAAAAACAAAAGTTAGTTCTATTTTAAGTCTGTGCTAACACACTTTCGCGCCAACGCGTTTGCTTTGTTTTTAATTTCCGCGCGGGAGGTACAACGTATAGCGTTCAACTGCCCTCCATCAACCGTCGATCTCGACTGTCGCGTTTTCTCCTCTCAAACTCGCAAATTTCACAAACAGTGCGTAGGGAAAATTCAGAAGAGGGTTGTCAAATTTTCAATAATTATAGGGGTTTATATATCTGTAATGCGATCTACACTGCCATTTGGGGCTATGTATATATTTTATGTATCTATACATATAAAATTGTCCTGAATGACTGAGTGACGGATACACGCACAACCTAAACGGCCGAATGGATATAATTGAATGCTCTAAGACCTAAACCGTATTCTTTGTATGACGTAGGTATGCGAAAAGAAAGTATTTTCTGAAATTCTGCCCCTAAGGGTGTGAAACACTTATTTTTATATAATTATCTTCAGTGTTACGGACAGCAAATAACATGATTTCTCCTTAAAATAATTAGTGTTTCGTAAATAAATGCATTACTTAGAAACATGGTTTATAAATGGTAGATAAACATAAAGGAATATTTAATTAAAATCTATTTGCAGCTACGCAGTATCCAGACACGCGGTGAACCAAGATTAATTTATAATGTAAAAATTTGAACTTACAAAATTCTACTTCATGTTAAGTGTTTGATCATTTTGGGCGAGAAATTTAATAAAGAATCGAATAAGATCCAATAGCCAATTTATTTTCACATTATTGGAAATATCAATCTTGTACTCGTATGTATTCCTAATAATATTTCAGTGTAAGGTAATAACATCGACGCGTCGCAAACAGCACAGTTTAAATTATAAAAGCAAATTTGCAATTTCAGTCCTTCATTCATTCATCAGCCTTCAGAAGGACTAAACGGGGGCTTCCTCTTGCCAATCCTCTCCTATCCAGCAGTGTTTCGCTTATATGATTCTTTCTTTATGATATGAATTATGATATAAAAAAAATCTTGACGAAATATATACTACAGATTAAATAACTAATAGCTAGTACTCGTACATATCGATGTTACTTCATAAAGTCGATAGCGACCTGCACTTTTACTGAACTTTTTAAATACCTAATTTAAATTAACTACTCGTAGCTTATACCCGCGACTTCGTTAAGTTTAGAATCGGGAGCTAAAAATCAAAACTATACGAGTAGTAGATTGGACCAAGGAATTTCAGTTAGTTAGGAAGATTAATTAGGAAAATCCTTTCGTATCGGATTTGTACGACAAACAACACAGCCTCCAAGTTTCAGGTCTCTAAGTTTAACGGCTTAAGCTATGCTTTGATCCGTCAGTCAGTCATTCAGGTCAAGCATTTTATATGTATAGATTTGCCGTTCATTATCCGTCTAGCTTTACTCGTAAATACTATAATGTTTAATAGGTTTCAGTTCAAATGACCTTGGCATAAGCGACAACCTTGCAATACTCAAGAGACATTCTATGAAGGACATTGGGAGAGATGAGATTAGAATACTATTTTACTGATTAAGTAATGAATTAATCGTGTTCTGTTTACGCCAGTTACGTCAGCCGGCGGCACCTAAATTGACCAATGAGATAGAAACATGACACGTATACATTGTCCAATGAGAGATATTAATAAGAATTCTCTCCCAAAAGTTGTCTGGTGACAATATTACTTTCGTTTTACTTACGGGGTACATTCTTAAGGGTGCCGTGGTATAAAAAGAACCTAACCTTGCTTGCCTTGGACCCTACTCGGATGGGTGATCGCTAGTGGCTAATTTCATGCGCGCTTCCGTACTTCGAATGACACGTTAAGCCGTCGGTCCCGGTTGTTATCGACAGATAACAGTCGTTAAACCTGGTCAGTGGCAATTTTGGCGGTTCGACAACATCCGACACGGGTTGGTCACTAACCCGTATCTCCACCAATCCGCATTGGAGCAGCGTGGTGGAGTATGCTCCAGACCTTCCTAGGTTGTGGGGAGAGACCCGTGCCCAGCAGTGGGACATAAAAAGGATTGAAGGCAACGCAAACAAACAGAAAATAAAATCAATTTATGAATTAATCTTATACTTCTCGTAACAGATATACGCACTCTATAATGAATAACGATCGAATTTGACCACTGGAGATGGCTGGTAGCTCGTAAAATTTATAATCCAGCAATCCTATCACTTAATGCAAATATTCACTGCTCTAAAGAAAATATCATAGTAAGCAAATCACAATATTCAAGACACAATACACAATCGTCAAGTCAGATTACATAACGGTTAGAAATGGAAGATTTAGGGGTTTCTAATGTACACACTTCACAATTTGATGTCTTCAATAGCTCCTCTATTTGACGCTCGCTCCAACACGGTGTGGGATCCGAATGTATAATGGGACCCACAAGTGACGTCTCTTGAATACCTCCACGTACGTATCGGGTCACGCGTTTCTGTATCATAGAAATAAATAATGAAAAACCCACTAATGCAAACAATTGACGACCCGTGTGGTGTAGTGGTCCACGCCAGTTCACCGTTCGAAAGGTCTCGGGTTCGAACCCTGTGAGTGTGAAGCGTTATAAATCCATGTGCCTTATTATAAAATTTTTAAATAAGTAGAGATGCGGTATCCGCTGTGTGTTTTGGCAACATAAAATCGAGGCAAATGCCCCGACTTCGAGTTAACGAATATTGACTATTTATCATCGCCGTTGTGCAATAATCGAAATCTAACTGAAATCATACACAACAATACATAATATTCAAATAATAACTCTTTATATCAAAAAGTTGCATGAAAAACTTGCATAATATACACGATAAATTACGAACTAATGGTGATAAATGTTACGTTGGGCCGAAAAGTGCCTTTCAATCCGAAGGTTATGTTAGTTTAATGGTTTACCAATTTCAATCTGTCGACAGAAATATTGGTTTGTAAAACGATTTTAATGTCTTGTAGGCAATTACATATTACTTATTATATATTACAAAAGAATTACTTACATTTTTCTGAAGACCTATGTCCTGTGCAACCACCTTGCACTTGAAGTTAATCGGTCGGGTCATCATACCTGTGATATTTTAATAAGACTAAAGTCAATGACCTGCATAGTACCGATATCTAATCTAATCTAGAAACCTAAGAAGCTCGCTTATTCCTAGATCAAATTGTAAATCGAATTTTTTTTAAACAGATTAAATGATCGAGAACTGGCGCTCGCATTTCGCAAAACTTTATATCAACACAACTTGAAAGCCGGATCAGTGCGAGTCGGACGAAGAGTTCTAATTGAGAACACTCCTCCTTTCTGAAGTCATTAAAAAGAGTACTGATCGAGTTTTTTTCCTGTGGCTTTTTACTTCAGGCCTACCGTAGCCAAAAAAGTGCCTAAAGCCGATGAATCGATTGATTCATTTGACTTTCATTAAGAGTATGTAAATTATGATTATCTTGAAATGAATAAAACAATTTGATTTGATTTGAGATGTAAAGTTTTCCTTGTTTCATGGTATCTACAGTATATCAAAATTTTGTATTCTTACCTCGTCTCTCCAAGCTGTTACTGTGCAAACAGAAAATTTTTCTTAAGGCTTTGTTCATCAACATTGGATCCAGGGTATAGGAGCCGTATACTAAAGGGTCCATGCAGGAATTGGAGACCGCCATAATAAAGAACAAGTCTTGGATTCGAGCGGACACGTGGACAGCCGACTGACGGTCAAACATGTACCTAAATCAAAAAAAGTTCTATTACCGCAACCCTTAGTATGCGTTTTAACAATTTACAATAACAGAAATACGATTTGGAGTATGTCCACACCTCGACTAGAAGTTTCTATATATACAAAAGTACTCTGTGACTAGAAATGCCATACTGGATACTAGAAGTAGGAGAAAACCTTCAGAAGGTACTCAATTATAATGGAAGTTGTACACATTTTAGAATATTAGGTACATTGTTTTGTCTGAGAATGAATAATGACAAAAGTTCTTACATGACATGTGTAAAAACACATATTTTTTTAATCCATCGACCTAATCATGCATGAAATAGGTATAGAGTAATATAGACCACAGACTAAGAAGAGATACTAACGTAACGAAATTTGGTAATTTGTAAAGCTCATAAATATCAATACGTAATTTTCATTCCTTCTTATAAGTCTTCGGTAGTATAGTGGTCAGTATCCCCGCCTGTCACGCGGGAGACCGGGGTTCGATTCCCCGCCGGAGAGATTTTTGAACTCGACTGTTTTTATTACTTTCTGACTACCGGACAACAATTTTTCTTAAAGATTTCTTTTTAAATTTTACAATTGGGTGGGCGTGCATCTTTTTTTTATTTTCAATTATTTTTTATTAGATATTTATACTTACTCGACATAATTATTATGATTTGGAAAAATAACACATTAGGAAAGTATGATTCATAAAATTTCCGCTTTTAAACATTTACTTACTTACAAAAAATTAAAAAATAAAAGCAACCTCATTAACATTTCAGTTTTTTAGTTTTAAAATCACCCAAACTTTTAGAGTAATGATTATATTATTATCTATTTTATAAGTATAATGTTGGACAAATTCGCCCTAAGGTGGTATAAATGACTTTTAAAATGTAAATAAGGTAACGGACTTTACCTAGTTTTACCTGAAGTGGCTGTTAAAATTCCACTTAAGGCTCCTTCATAAACTGGGTCCCTGCAGTTTCAGTACTTAAGCCTTCCTTCGTGATAAGTAGACCGCAATTTTCTTCAAGAGTTCAAGACAAGTTCATAAAAGTGGCATTTTCGCATTTGTATCGTTTTGTTAGCGAAGCGCGCATCGCCCCGCTGGTAATGTGGATCGCAAGCGATCACACTGTTAAGCAAACGCGGGCGATGTACTCGGATGGGTGACCACTAGTGGCAAATGACATGCGCGCTTCACGCCAAACGTTGCTTAACAATGTGATCGCTTGCGACCCACACTGTCAGCGGGGCCATGCGCGCTTCCAAACTAATTAGAAATTAATACATTATTTTTTACAATAAAAGTAACATTTTGTAAACTTAACTAATTAGTAATTGGATAAACTAATCCTTACGTAACTTGAAGGAGCGGCCTTGGTCTGATTGACTATATTCATATTCCGGTCTATAAAATCAGTCAAAGCCTGAGGCACACTGTATTGGAGCAACGTGGTGGACGTTGCTCCAATGCAGATTGGTGGACCTGCTCGTACTTTATAAATTAACTTTATATTTTATAAATTGTGTGACCTCTGATAAATTTGAAACGAATCAATACACAGTTCCCACAACAAAAACTAATAAACGAGTATTGGAAAATAATCTCCCCTCGTTTTGAAGGGTTCATATTGGCACGTGTCGACCGTTTCCGTTGTTTTTGTATGTTTGTTCGTCATACAAATAACATGATTGAACTTTGATCGGTCGAGGTCATGTTTGATGCGTCATATTATTATTAAATAATAAAAACGTACATATTAGATGTCAGACAAAAATCTATCTATACTAATACTATAAAGAGGAAAGATTTGATTGCTTGTTTGTTTGTTTGTCTTGAATAGGCTCCGAAACTTACCGACCTGTTTAAAAAAATCGTTTACCATTAGAAGCCGACAATCCCTGATGAACATAGGCTACAGGCTTCAGTCCTACGGAAAAACGAGTGAGAGTTAGCCTTCCGTACTTACCTTTTTCACATAGCTTCTAAACGGCTGAACCGATTGGGTTGAAATTGTAAATGACCATTTCGATGGTTCCTGGATGATTTAAAAATACAATTGGACCCGGTAGGTGGCGCTGCAGTCGGTATACCAACTATTAAACGGCTTTACCGATTGGTTTGAAATTTTGTATGTGTATTTCCATGGTTTCATAGACACGAATGTAATGCCTACCTAACCTGGATTTGTTATTTTTAAGTCCAGGAAGACTAAGTCACGAAGATAGGCTAGTATAAAAACAAAACTACTATCGACAATCCATGTGGTGACAATAAAACTAACTAAAAACACTTTAATTAATTCTGTAAAGCATTTACTTACGACAATCTTTAGTATTTCAATTTCAAACAATAGTTTAAATTTCACAATCAATTACTCGCAGCTCGCAGCAGTTTTAACTATGCGCTATTTCAAAACGTTTTTTCTACATCAACACATGTTCGAAATTAATCACCTCACCCTTCGTCAACCTTGCTAAGGGGTGACGAAGGGTGGCGAATTGTGCGGGCGCGTGTCCACACGCCTGTTTGTTTGTTTGTCACTCGTGATTGGCGACGTGTGGCGATTACTTATTACTCGATATTAATGAGGTTGTTACTTGTTATACATATATAATACTTATAAAAATACATTCTGTATAATATAATACATTATACGTAACATACAAAAGGAAATAGGTAATTATATGAATACTTAAAATAAGTAGATAGATTATACATAGATATACCTTTCTCTTGAATCACTGTTGAAAACTGCATTAAAATCCGTTCAGTAGTTTAAAAGATAACGCGAAAAGATAGCGAAAGCGGCTTCATTATATACTATGTAAAGATAAAGAAGAGCTAAATATATAAAGAAAAAATTAACATAGAAAAATCCCTATAGAAGGAAATAGATAAGTACATAGACAAATAATAGACATAGATAGTAAAGCGGGTGAAACCGCGTGACACAGCTAGTGTTTGTTAACCTCGATGCAAGTGTTTCGTAGTCTTCTTACCAACAGTGCGTTAGTGTGACAGAACTGCTACTAACTGTTTAATCAATAATCTACAGCGTCTATAATCAAACCCGAACACATCACTACAGTAGTGTACAGAACAGAATACGAAATTAGCAGAAATTCCGTAGATCTAAGGTATAGGGAATTGATTATAATGTATGTACGGCGTGTTGCGCTGTTTCGTAATTGAATGTTTGAGTAGTTCGGAGAATTTTATCGAAGTGATTAGGTATTTTGTTAAAAAACAACGGTTCCCTGTGTCGTGGGTGCCACGGACACATACAAAGACATTTACACAAACACCCAGACCGAGAACACAAATCTAAATTCATCATTAAATTTCTGCCCTGCCGGGAATTAAACCCTTTGAATAGTGGATCGCCATGGTAACCACTATACCACACAGTGTTCTTTTAAAAAATATATAAATAAAGTATCGTAAGTCTTGACTCTGTAGCCGGGACGCAGAATGCCAGGTGCGGTATTGTCTGTCTTAAGAGGGTGTTTTGAGTTAATATAAACTAGCTGTGCCCCCCGGGTTCACCCGCGTTAAGAATTGCAACATAACGCTTGACAGCCTCTAACCTTCCTCGATAAATAGACTATCTTACACTAAAAGAATTTTTCAAATCGGTCCTATAGTTCTTCAGATTAGCGCGTTCAAACGAACAGTTAAATTCTACAGCTTTATATTATTAGTATACATATACTTATTATACATTTTAGGTATTTTTTAAATTAAATTCTACGTTATCTAAATTATACCTATATTTGTACCTGTATAATGCAATCAATAATTACTGAATTACCGTCCTAAAACACCGACCGACAAGTACGATGAACGAATGACGCGAAAAAGGTATATAAAACTATAAATCCAGCCTCAGACAGATTATCCAACCAAAAGTCAACAAGAATAATGCATGACATGAAGTAAAATAAAGCCAGATTTATGTCGCTACATTGAACTTCCTAGACATAAAAGGTCCACTGGATAAATTGGTTTGCTGTTTAATAACATATAATGATAAATTTGGAAATATCATGTATATCTTCGGTAGTATAGTGGTCAGTATCCCCGCCTGTCACGCGGGAGACCGGGGTTCGATTCCCCGCCGGAGAGAAACGGTTTATGATAGATCTATTTTTGATCAGTTTTGTTTGTTTTTTGAAATGTCTTGTTTTTTTTTTCTATTTTAATTTTACAAATACGAGTAATTAACTATAATTTCGTCGCTCGACTTTGTAGTTCCGACAGAAAAGTGTAGATTTTTAAATACCCTGTCTTTTATAACAGTACAAAATAATATGTGTTTAAAGTCACCGCAGCGCGAGTTTTCGTTTAAAATAATCGTGGTATTCTGACTGTTTCTCCAAAAATTATATTTATTAAAAATTGTTCCAGTAGGTGTCAACAATTAGAATTGAGCTATTAAAATAGTACTTTAATATAATAATTTTTGTTCTTCAACACGCAAATAATACTCTCAAAGTCTAAGGGTTATAGCAAATTTTGCAAACGGGCCCTTAATTTTGATTTTAGTTTATTTACACTGTATGTAGATTTCTGTGACCATGCATCGTTTTACATTTTTATTTATTGTTTCTTTGATACAAAATAGCATACACATTTACACACAAAACTATTAGCCACATTAGTTAATAACTCCCCAGATATATCAAACAAATTTCTAATCAGTAAATAAATAAAAACTGATTGAAAAGTCTTCATTTATTTGTTCTACAAATGCTCTGCTTCCCCTCACAGCGTCATCTGTCGCCAGATGTGCTAATAACACACATAATCTGTTTTGACGGGATTATTTGGGACATTTGTCAGGACGCGACGTCATCTATTTTTTTTTATGGGTGTCTAATATAAAGAAAATGTTTAATCTATACTAATATATAAAGCTGAAGAGTTTGCTTGTTTGTTGGAACGCGCTAATCTCTGGAACAACAAGTCGGTATTTGAAAAATTCTATTTGTGTCTGATAGCAACATTAATGAGGAAGGTTATAGGCTATCAAGCGTTACGTCACAATTCTTAACGCGGGTGAAGCCGCGTGACACAGCTAGTTATAAGATAAACATGAAATTGAATCGTTTACATTATACTCTAACAATGCAAAAGCCAAAAAGAAAACGCCATCAGCATATTTGTATTCTAAGCAAACAGTAAAGGTGCTTGCCTAATTAAAATCCTGTTAGCTTTAATTTTATAAAGCAACGACAAGTAAAAGATGTTATCGCTACAATAACGGACATGTCTTATTATCGCAGCATAACAGATAAGCGAAAAAAAAAATAGCTTTTTTTACCTAACTACATAGAGAGCTATACTCGCTGTATCTACGATATGCGACGAATAAATCAGTAGGGAATCATAGTTCACCGACATAGCTTTACGGCAAGCAAGTTAGCCTAGCAAGTTAGCAAGCTTCAATGGTATCGCAATAGTCCAAGAGCCGACAACCGATGGAGCAAACGTTTGATTTTAGACCGCGGTTGTGTGTCGTAGCACAGGACGCTTGCCTGTTGCCTACAAAGTTACGCAGGGCATTAAATAATTGGGTGCTACGAACTGCGGACAACAGGGGCCCTATCACGAATAATAAGAGCTACGTTAAGTAATCGAGTTACGTACCTAATGTCACTTTATCCATACAATTTTTA
>DWQK01002189.1:0-13662 GCA_018231225.1 Noctuana stator | reverse complement strand
GTTGATACTCAGCCGGTTGCAGGTCGCGACGCCACGTTAAATACTTAATCATGGACATCTAATTAGGACAGGATGATTTGAGCTACGGCGTATTTTTGACGTGCAAATATATATTATACTAGCTGTGCTACTCGGTTCCACCCGCGTTAAGAATAGTAGCGTAATGCTTGATAGCCTTCCTCATAAATGTAGATATCATATACAAAAGACTGACTAAATTGTGAATCTAAACCACTCTCATTTTATCAAAATTAGCCCAGTTGTTTAGGAGGAGTTCAGTGACATACACACGTACAAAAGAAATATATATATTAAGATATATGTATATTATGAATATTTTAACTTCAACTCGCTTACATAACATTTTAATGCATAATATGTTCAAATTCAAATTCTTATTATTGAAATTGTATGAAAAAATATATAGACTAATTTCGTAGATATAATTAAGTACGAGTTGGTCATCAATGCGTGACGGTAACTATTGATTGATGATAACGAAAGTATTTATGTACTAGTCAATACATTATTTGCAGGAAGAAAACGGACTACAGTCCTACACGTTATCCAGGATCAATAACGTCATGTAGTTGATATATTAATTTATAATAAAAATGTCTGGTGTTCAAAGTTTTAAAGAAATATTTTTTTATACTGAACATTTATTCTGTATTCGGTTTTGAAATAAAGTACACAATTATTTATCAACTTTTTGTTTTATTGTAAAAATAAATAAATAATTTACATTTCCTTAAACAAGCATATTTACAACTTACAAGCGTTCTCTAAAATAATTTAAATAAATTACTGGACGGTTACATGTAGAATAAGTTATTCTTTAAATCATTATTATGTTATTGAAAATAAATTTCACGTTTAGAATGATTAAATAAAATTGAGCTTTGGATAAACCTTACATTTTATGAGTAGATAGCTTATTATCTAGAATATGTGTAGCATGAACAACGAATACAATATGTATAAACGTTGATGTTTATTTGCCTCGTGGCATTCTCCACCAGACTCCTCTTGGTGATAGGGAAACTATGTGGTAGGTGATAGAAAATCTTCTTATTTAATGTATGTTCTTCCTATGTACCTAACTATGAAACAAAATTTATGAAATTTATATGTTTTTAAAATAATAGATATGTAAAAAATCGGTGATTTAAAAAAATATCTTGGAATATAAATATTTAGTTACTTTTAAGATATGATAATTGACTTATCTATAAATGGGTTATATAAAAGTACAAAAAATTAGGTACATCTACCGTTACATTGACATTGACCGTCCGTCCAAATACTGTCCACTATTCTAATTTGTACTCTCTTTGCCTAAGTTTCTTTCGTTTTCGTTTCGTTCAGTATTCAGTTTAAATAAACTTTTAAATAAAAGGACATGAAATTGTCTGCAGCCGCCGAGTGCCGACCACAACCAACAATAAATATTGTAGAAACTGAGACAAGAGAGTCCTAATTCGTAATATTTAACATCACTTTCATTTATTTTATCATTATATTAAAGTCACGGCACATTATTTTGTCGAACAACGAGCTCTTACTCAGAAATAAAGCCACTATCTTAAGATTTGCATTACTAACAATAGTAAATATAGTATAAATTATCCTGAATCATAATGGCAGCCCGGGGGATATCCATTATAATCACCAACTGTCCCAACTGACAGACACCCTTCGCAATATTGCCATAGTCGTTAAAAGTATTCTATTATTTGTGTTTTATGTTGTATTTATTTTGTGAATTGATAATTATTAATACAATCATGTCCTCTTCCGATGGCGGCCCGCCGCGTTTTTTTTATCGGAATTTGTTATTTTATTAAGCGAACTATGAAATTCCTAAAATTCTGCATGGATAAAATAGAGCACAAACAATTTTCTCACAAACAGCTCAAAAACACGATCGGATAATTTGACCAATTTTAAATTGAAAATAATTTTACCAAAAAAATGTGCGTGTGTATGAGTTTGTGTGTGTGTGGTCAGTGGTTGTCGCAGCGGAACCTGTCGCAGCGGTGGTCGCGGCTGGCCGCCATCACGTCGCCGAGCTGGCGCGCCACGCCCGCCGCGCCGTCCGCGCCGCCGCCGCGTGATATCCTGGAATCACGGAAATAATCTATTTAGTATTACAATACTAACTGACAACCTAAATATTAATTGAGAGTCATGAAGTCTCAACTAAAACAATAAATATCTGCTTCATTTATTGCCTATAATATCAATTTAAAAATAAACATTTTTCAATTCCTTTTAACATTTTTCACATAATAATATTCCTATAAATTAAATACGAACCAAATTTGTTATAGTAACGCAACGATGATCGTGTATCGTGTGATCACTAATTAAAACACGCTTAGAACTTTAATTAACACACTTAAGTTTACACAATCCGTAACTTACAGACCGACAGCCGCACATTTTAATTATCGTAAAACACTAAAGGAAGTAAATTTATCCGTTGGGACAACGGAAACGCGTTGCCTCGCCCCAGCACTTGACCGACTTTTTTCAGTTAACATAAAATCTTTCGTAATTTTAATTTTACCAGTTTGTCTCATAAAGAGAAAAGTGTTTTACGACAGGTGTGTGAAAAATGATTGCGATAACGCAAAATGATTCATTCAAGAAGGGAGTGTGGTCGTTCCGCTTTCACGGCAGTTAACGGATGATCGTGAAAAAAATGTATTGAATAAAACAATGCATCATTTATATCCTACAATAATTATTCAAGTATAAAAACATGGACCCCGCTACGAGAAGAACTTACACTAGGAGTTGCCACATCCATATCACAAATCGTAGGGAGGGCGCATCACAATCATTACTAATTAACGGATAGGTGGTTTAATTACGCCGATAATTTTAAGGATCATTGAAAAATACACTGTAATAAATTTGATTACGAACTAAGGTATAAAATTGTAGTGGTCAATAGGAGCAGCAAAATTTCAATGGCCTGTTGGTGGCAAATGTAGCAATTGTTGAAAAAATCCAGCAAAACTTTATTCATTACAACCATTTGAAAAGTTTAGGGATTTTTTTAAATGGTGATCATGTAATACCACGTACTTTTCTAGAGGTGCACAGCTAATCAAATCCAGACATAGATTATTTAAAGGAATCAGTACGCTGGCTTCCCTAATTATTGGTTATTTATTTATCTACTCATTGGCACTGGCAGATCTGTCGCTACGTACAGTACCACATGATTGTCATAGACGGCAGAGAAATTTAAACTGAAAACCATAATTTGGTCACATAATAATATTTAGGCTTTCCAAACTCCGTCGGTGTAATGTTTCGACATTATTTACTGCATATACAATAAATTTGTACAGGTTTTCCGCTGTGAGAATGCAGTTCGACCACTTTCACCGTTGTGTGTTTGCGCGTACCCGAACGCACCGCCATCTTTGTTACATAATCTGTAGGTTACGTTTTGGCGGCAAGCGGTCTGACTGCGCTGACGGGACAAAAAGTGATCATTTCGTTTTTTATTCGCACCGTTTGAATCCGAAAATATGATGTAAGTGTTATGTGATATTACGTGTGTGACGGTCGTTTTGGATGTTAATTAAATAAATGCGGTCAGCGGTTTTCCTTGAGTTTTATTTTTTATACCAATTTTTTTACACCAGTATGACGTGTGTATCTACTGTACATGTACCTATATGTCATTAAAGTTGGGCTACATAAATTATTAATATCGTGCATTGCTTTGTTATTAGAACTATTAGTACTAAATTATTTAGCAGGAGTTCTAAAGTTGCCTTTTTTACTACCTCTAGGTATGCATATTTAAATAGACACATTTATCAAAATTGTATGTACAATTGTGTTAATAATGTATTAACTATATTGTAGTGACACTGAATTTCGGTTACAAATAACCGAAACCGGTCTTTCTTTTACATATACAAAAAATCTGCAATATCAAGAAACATTGGTGCAGTAATATCAACCGTGGGATCATAGCCCAATTACTTCGATGCTTTAATTACAGAACAAAGCGACTATTAGCAGTAACCACTATCCCATACGATTTCCACGTCCATTGTTCCGTATCTACTTTTACTTTCAAAACACTTTCGTTGGTGTGAATTTTGTGGCGATTAGTAACATGGTCGTGTGAGGCGGTGGACAGTGTTACGTGACGAGAAAGCGGCGAGTACCTGCGTGCATGATGATACCCTGTTATGAAAGCTCTGGCGATGGCTACCTGATGGACTGCAACAAGCTATTTGTTTTCAAATGGCGCTGGCGTGAAAATCATGTTTATTAGGTGTACGTTTTTAGAAAACTGGATTTGGCAAAAATATTATAAAGTGACACTTGAACAAATTACACTGTCACGTATCCACGTATGTTTTAGTGTAATATTGGGAGCTTCTTTAGTAATTAGGTACCTACAGGTCAACGACGTGGTTTCCAGGAGGACAAAATGAAGAACTTCGCAATGTGCAAACAAATACCTAATTTATATTTTTAATTAGGTACGTCTACCGCTTTAGGAAATGTTGTAATAGAACAATCCTAAGTATTTGTTTTGATTTATAAATAAAGGTCATCTGAGATGGCCTTTTCGTCGAAGTCATCGTGCAGGCATTGTGCACACGAGGCTGTCTCGGTTGGCCAGCCACAGATAGTAAAACTGTTTATCATTGGTAAATTACAAGTTTGTTATCATAGAGGGACACGATGGTGTCTCGAGAGACGATTATAACATGCATATATTCGATAACGCGACGGTTTCGGACGAAAGCAATGGAAAGATTGGACAGTAATAAGAAGCAAAAGGCAATTTAAAAACTCTAAGCTGTATTTAATTTAAAGAAAATGGATCGCTAAATGTTTTTCCGACCACAATACTTGTGAAAGTCTGAACTGATTTAAATACTTAATTGTCTTCTTTTACATGTACCCAATGACTCCAATATTTGTTTGAACCACAAGAATGATGCAGTGATCAAGAGTCGAAACAGTTGCAAACCAATACCTACGGGCCCTCTAATGGTAGGTAAGTGGTCACTCTTGCTTTTTTATAAACAACAAAAACATCCGAGGAGTCGCCACCACATTAACGGATGTAGAGGAATGTTCAGTTGGGTAGGACAAAAAGGCGTCTGTTGGGTCAACTAGTTTAAAATAAGTGTGCCGGCCAGCCGGAGGTGTAGCTAGGTAACCAAAGGACCTGGGGCAAAAATATACGAGGGCCCCAATAAAACTACATATTTAAAATTGTAAAATTTTGAAGTCAGTGTCCGAGGGGCTTCTAAGGGCACGGCCCCGTCTAGCTACGCCACTGCGACTAGCGGAACCCGCTAGAGCGCCTACTTTGGTGCGTTAGTAGTCAATAATGATCGAAGTGCAAAAGTTTCTAAGACAATAATCGCAAATAAAATTGAGGCTAATAGGAAAACCTGTTATTGATATCTAGACATCAAGTCGCCAACAGATTCATAAATGCAAATTGTAGATTATCGAAATCGCATAATCACTTTCGATTTCTTCGCTGTTCTAGTTTTAATATGAATATTATATTAAGAATAATTTGAATAAATAAATTATTATATACCTACCCATATGATCAATGTGGTTTAGTGAATTTCAAACAGGCATAATTACCTGTTTTGCATAAAATTTAAAAAGTTTATAATGCTTTGTATTGAATTATAATGTTAATTCGTCAAGTTGTGACTTAATTTAATAAATTTAAAGACGATTCTGAATTCATTATATAATTATCCCAGTAGACTGACTGACGTGTAGTTCTCCTACGAATAAGTCAGTGTTTCCTTTAATTTGATGTAAGCTCTGCTCTGGTACGGTGACGCAATCGCCCGTGCAATGAAGTAATAACTAGGTACTTTGACATAATGTCCACTGTCCTCCGGAAAGGCAGTCGAGTGCGCTTAGAGTTCGTCTAATTTATGCTTTACGACTTTTCTAATGGCTTAACACATTTCATTTAATGCCGGGATTATGGACGCTTTCGTAACACGTACAAATGTTATTTGTAAACAGTCAACAGAGTTTTCAAACTCGTTTCTGGCTGCTGGCGATAGACGGCAATGAAACTGAATAAAACCGGTATAGAGGTAAAATGAACTTACATTTGGTCATTTTACGTGACTTGAATAGAAATTATTAAAGAAGTGTAGTGAACGGTTACTTACATTTTAAGCAATGATTCCATCTTCTTTTCCATCGCGAATATCGAGTCCGAAGGTTGTGACGTGAGTACCTTGCAGAATGTGAATTTAGCGCATTGGGAATCTCTCCAATCTGTTTGCTTCACTAAATCCAATGCCGCTGCGTTAAGATTAGATGGTAACGGGTTAGTGTCTATGTGTTGTAAATCGTCCGACATGTCTTCAGACAAAGCTCTTTTGACACTACGTCGGCGTCTTATTGTCCTGAATACGCCTTGATATGGTTCATGGAATATACTAAACACATCACGTTTAGCACGACTGCTATCAGCACCGTCAGGAGACATTACGACATATACATTTTCACTTGGCATTTTGTAGTTATCGTCAAAGAATTTTTGTCTACTTAAAATTTTCCTATCTATGTCATATGGTGCATCTGCAAACGATCTTTTGTGTTCCTTGTTTAGTTTGTCAGAAATGGTTTCATCGTCAAGGTTTCCACTGCGCATTAAGTTCACATCAAGAAGACGACCAACGGCTACTGCTCCAAGACCCAAAGCAGCTCCTCCGGCCATAAGGCCAAGTGCAGGAAGCATCGCGGGTGCCCCTGACGCTGCCGCAGCTACGCCGATCTTATCTTGAGCATATCTTTGACTTTGTATGGAATTAGACGGATATAATCCTAAGTTGTGAGAAATTTTCTGTGTAGCTTCCACAAGGGGGCTGATTACGGGTTGTGTGACTTTAGCAATAGGTTCCATAATTGGTCGAGTAAGTTGATGAACGGTCTGACTCGCGGTATTTATGGTTTCTTTCATTGAGTCTGTAAATCGTTTCCATAGTGATGGTTCCGGTACCCTTTTTACGTAACCGTAATTATATGGTGTATATTTTGGGCTGTTATGGTCATAGTAAGAAAATTTATTGTATTCATCTTCGTAATATCTGTTAGAAGTAGCTTGTATGTTACTTTGAGAACGTTGTTGATTATATCCGTTTACGGGCTCCATAGGATAAGGGTGAGCACTCTTAGGCACATTTGTGTAGTATTTAACTTTTCTTTCTTTGTTTTCATAATTTTCAACGTTATCTCTAGTGGCTTTTGCGGGCTGTACGCCAAGTTCAGGATGAGCGTATTGTAGAACGGGATTTCTTACACTTTCATCAAATCCAGGTAAGGCGTTTTTAGGAGTGTACATGACTGAATTCGGAAAACTTACTTCACCCGGGTGCTGTAGCATACGTCTTTGTATGTGACTTTCAGCGTACTCCATATCTCCCGTATGAGCTCTCGAACTGCGACCGCTAAAATAGTCTCGTTTCGATTCCTGTTCGTTTATTTGCTTGATGTATTCGATAAGTTTCGAGTTAGCTACTTTCGAATTATCGGCCTTAGTGAAAGGACCGTACCCAGATTTTAAGTAATGATTATCTTTTTTCATTTTGTAAATATACGGGTAGTTATTATCAGTAGCCACATAAGTGCCTGTAAGGTCGACGGCGTTAAACTGAAGGTTATCAAATTTGGTAAATGGACCATCTTTAGCTTCGTAATTATCTTCTTTTGTAAATGGTCCAAAGTTTTGTTCTGGATCAGCTGACAGATCGGGATAAACATCTGCTTCTGGGATGGCTTTTGGTGGAGTATATCCTTCGGGGTAAGGCAGTAGTTCTCCATTTACGACTCTGGCGTTTCGCCAGGTTTTCTTATCAGACTCGTCGTCGGGCACTCTCACACCCTGGATTTCAGGAATTCCATCTTCGCCCAGCGTTAGAATAGATCTACCACGCTTGTTGTATTTGTCTATCGCCTTTTTAATGTACATTGGTTCTGAACTTACTACAACAGGGTCTGGCACGTTGTAAGATTGTCTTTCGTTATCCGGTACAACCTTCGTGCTGACAACTTCGATGTAAACTGGGTTTCTATCATTTTTTATTACTGGATTATGAGGATCGAACCTATAGCTCTTAATAGGCCCACCATAGTCCATAAAACTGGCAGAAGTAATGTATACTTTTTTATTTTCCGTTCTTTTTTCATTGTCATACGTGGGGTAGTAATTGGAAGTTTCCGAGTCTGTTTCTGGCTTACCACCATCTTCTTGAATATGTGATTCAGGATAGACAGACACCGGAGACCAATTTCCATACTCAGCCTTAATATCACTGAGTTCTTCGTTTTTGTTGCGATTTAAATAGTAGTCAAATCCAGCTAAATCGCTATTGATGGGTCCAAAGTTAAGTTTTCTTTGGTCTCGTGACTCTGTTTTATTTTTAGCTTCATCCATTGTGGTGTTCGTTTTAATGTTCGGTATGGTAGTTTTAAGCGGTACCGTGGTTGGTGATTGAGTGGTGCTGCTGCTATGAGTGGTTGACTTATCTTTCTTCTTTACTATTAGTTGCGTGACATGGCCAGATTTCGTCCTGACGTTCAAAGTTTGTGTGTCGTGAGGATTCAAACTTCTTGAGACTTTGAGCTCTGTCCTAGTGGTCCGTGATGGCAGTATAGTCGTGCGTATGGTCTTCGTCGTTGTCGTGTTCTGTTCACCGGGCTCGGCTGTTGAGTTGAGCACAGCGCAGAACAGCCACAGAATTACACATATCCGTATTTGGCTTACGGGAGCCATCTGTAACAATAAAAATTTTAATTAGAAAACTGTAGAACGTGTTGTAGAATATTAAGTTATAAGCTTTTCTTTCAGGCGGATAGGTAACAGTAATATTAAACATTTGAGCTATAAACGAAGCTTAACTTTAATAATAATGGCATAAAATTACATATAATCTACCCACTGTGTTATAACGACTGTACTGTACATAAATAACTTCTCTAAGTTGTAAAATCGGGCATGCATTCAAGTGCGAAAGTAGTAGGAGTTTGTGACAAATTGATTTACGAGAGAAAGCAAAAGTGGAAACTATTGGGTAGTGCGGGTTTTCCAAAGTATCATATCAATTTCGCGTGAAATGCACACCGGAGCGCATTCTATATTGAAATTCAATTGTTTAATACAACTACGAGGTAAAGGTTGCGTGCGATCGTAACTTGTACGAACACGTGACGATGCATCGTTGTACCGCATATTTGCTTTGTTAATTTTTTCCTTTGTTATTTAAAAATAAAATAATTGACCCACCGACCGTTAAATGTGTTATTTTATCATGTCTCGTCATGAATATTATCGTTTGGTTTTAGGCAGATGCTCTTTCTTGTCACACTGTCTTGCGTTTTATAGATTGTAGAACTTGTACAGTTCGTCTAGCGAGGTATACTGCTATCGTCATGATTAAAAGAAACAAATAAAGCAAGTCAGTTTTTGTATTTCGTTTAGGGAGGTTTAGATATGGAGTTGGAGATACCTAATATAATATGTTGTTTAAGACACTTATCTAATAGTAACATATCCACGTTAGATATTAGATAAGAGTTCTATCTTATTGGGGATAATATTTTATTGAAAAATTGCCCTCCTGAAGCGCATCCGGTAAAATTGCTTGGTGTTTTAAAAAAAATGTTCTTTGTAGTAGTAGTAAGGGGAACACTTGACAAGATTTATGCTTAATGGATGAAAAGTCGATGTCTGATAATTGTTTTTAATTAGGCTCAGATACTGTAGATGCGAAAAATTTAAACTATTTATGCACAAGAATTTTATCGTTGGTCATTCGAGTTTCACGCAATTACCTACAAATTGCTACTTGAAATCTATGCAATAAATTCAATTTCGCGGGAATCTTAAGAATTCTAGCATCGCTGCAGTACCTACCTAAGTACCTACTAGAGGTAATACTGTAATAAAATTTCAAATATTTTATCGGTTTTTTTTTACTTTTAGCAATATAACAGGCACAAGTAAAACTTTTTGAATGCGCATCGGACTAGGTAGAGCATAGAATTAATTATAGTAACGATGCCACCCAGATACGCATCACAATCACTTTAATTTGTTAGAAAGGTTAATTACATTGAATTTAAAGAAAAACTTAGGCAAGCTTTGAAGTGAAAATGAACAAAAAAATTGTTGCATCGACAATTATGAAGAAGTGCTAGTCGCTAAAAGAGCACAGAGTGAGTAAAAAAAACCTTAAAACAAAGACCTGTAAGCAAAGTTATGATCATCACCAAGACAAAATTGGATGGTGTTATCACTCCATACTACATAGTACTACATTATGTTTACTAGATCATTACCTTCTCGCCATTTCTCTTTCACACTAGGTTTCTTACCGATTGTGCATTGCAGTGGAAACCACGTGCAGGTTTCACATGGTATCTCTTAGAAACTGACCCATATTCGCAACTAGATGCAGCTAGTTTTTTTGTCGCAAGTCGCAACGAGAGTCATTGCTCTGTGTTTTTCTTGTTTTATTACGTCGAGTCGAGGTTGAGGAAAATGTACAGAACAACCGCCTCGCAAAACATGAGTAAGCAAGTGTCATTGCAAGCAAGTGGATCATTCCTTCAAAGTCATATTGAGATGAGTGTTGCTATTTCCGAAAACGAATAACTGAAAAGGACTCCTATTTTGTGAATCTAAACAAATGTCCCCTACTTGACTACTCTCTCCACTTGTCACACTGATCTCATAACGCCATCATCTAAATTGGCTATATTTTCCAACGTTGTTTACTCGTAATGGTTTATTACCATACAGACACATGTCTTATTTTCCACCGATACGTGGAAGATCCATCATCATTGATTTCGTCCATCAAAAGGAAAGTAGCGATGGTGGGTTCTGGCGGGCGCGGGGTGAACGACCCTCGCACCACACCACCATGAAAGTGAAATCACGATATTATTATTCATTATTAGAATGGTCATTGCGCACTCGGATTTTTAGTTTACACTTTAGACAATAATGTGATGTGATGTCAATGGTATTTTAACAAACTTTTATTTAGCCGTGATATGTAGGTACGGGAAAATTCTTGGGGCTGAATTTTTAGCGTCTCGTAGTTTCCATTACCAGATCGATCGCGCTGCTCTGAATGTGGAGTAGGGAGCTGGTGAAGACAACGCAGTGACGGCATCTAGTAAACTTGCAGAGTTTTAGCTCATGAGAAGCGTCGTTAAAATTATAAACGTTTATTTTTCAGGACCTCGATCAATCTATTTAATTTTCAGACTACGAAAAGATTTCATCAACAAACGTTTTCAGATTATTACCCAGTTATTTACCTATACCAAGCACTATCACAGCTAAACATTTCTTACTAACGACATTTGTACAAGTAAGTCATGCCCCTGTAAAGTTATTATCTTCGTTTATAGTTTGGGCTCTTTAACATCCGACAATTACACCATAACCTGCAGTGGCATTTGGAGATCGTGACGAGCCAGCATTGTTGCCCTTAGGGCTGCTTCTGCTACCAACTAACAATAAATGGTTTGTATGAAAGCATTGATAATATTGCAAGTAGCGTACAAAATAAACGTACCCGTATGTATACACTTCCAGTATAGTGCGGCTTAAAGCGCTTAATTATATATGTTTAGGTATATATCAATGTTTGTAGTTATAGTTAGTTTATACACAAAAAATATTGACAGGGATCAATCATGAAATATTTTATAGTCGTTTGAGTTGGTATGAGAAGTTTCGGTAATAGGTAGGTAGGTACTTCGTGCAAATTTACTGAAAGATTTTGTAAGGCTTGAATCTATTCTCATTCGCAACATGTATCAGTAAAATGAAATAGGCTCATTCCCATGAACTATTGCGACATCACCGAGTGCAGTCGCTGCTGCGGTATCAAAGCAATGTTGCAATATGCGATCGATTGTTTAAGCATCGTGCGAAACTATTCGTGGAAGATAGGTACTTGTCTATTCATGTCACATGCTACTTGCAACATGTTACAAGTAGGTTTTTTATATTTTGTTGTACATGACATGCCTAACACGAGTGTAATTGGTAGGTATCTTTTTACGATTCTGAACATTTGCGACAAAATACAAACACCTGACAATTTGCTAATCTGTCGTTTTGCGTTTTTGATATTCAACCCATAAATCCTACCTGTAAATAATACAAAATTTTAAATACAGAATTGGATCTATAGAAACTAAGAGGATACAATTTTCAAACCATATTGACATTGTTTACACAAGTAAACCTTAAAACTTGACGTTCTCAGCTGGTCTCAGCAATGACCAAGCTGATCTTGACCTGAGCTAAGACTCATCGAGGTTATACCCACGTTGCTAATAACTCGAGACATCCTATAAGGCATATGGCGTTATCATGTCAAGACTATATCCAAAAACGGAAGTCGGCCATTGGGAGTTATATAACTGAGGAAACCAAATCGAGTCGATACAAGAAAGCAACGCATTCCGATATAATTATAAAATCGGATTCGATCGACGTGTTGGCGCGAACAGTGAAAGCAGTTACGTCATGTTACGCTGATTGGGCGCGTGCTTCGCGCGGAAATTGCCGAAGATACACGATCATGTACGAAATTATGAACTGCAATATCATACAGACATACATTGAATAATACAGAGATCCAGGCGCGTAGCTAAGTATGGGGGCAGAGGGGGTCCATATCATATGTCACCAGTTATCAGGAACCAATGAAACTGGCCCTAAGTCTTCAACCGAACCCAAAAAAGGAGGAGTATCCCATTTCAATTTTGGTCCAGCTCTGACAATGGCATCCATGAGAAAGCCATATAACTCTTAAATTTGCATTATGTATTCGACAATTTTTGAAATCGGTTATGGTTTTCGTTAAGCGACTTAAAATTATTTGTAATTCTAAAAGTTTGTTAAACAAATAGAAGCGTGGGGTCAATGAGACTACCGCCTTTGTAACTGGAAAAAACTACCAACATACGATAGCAAAATCTCTGTCTGACTCTCTCCACTGCCTAATTATGCTTTTTCACATGATGACTTAACACTCTAAATAAAAATTATAGGTAGGTATGCTTATAATCTTATAAATAACAATCGTGATTTATACGCAACGTATTATTATTCTGTTTCAAATTTCACTTTCATAGCTATAAAGATTCCGAATTACCTAATTATCATTATTCGTTACGAGAGTGTTGGTGTGCGTGTTTGAGGTATGTTATTTTGATATAGGTATAAACAGACATATAACACGTATTTTTCATAATCCATTGTATATTAATTAGCTTAATAACGTTACGTAAGAGGCTCGGATGGACATTTAGAAATTATTATTAATAAAACTTGTTCTCTGGAGTTGTACCGGTAACTAATGAATTTAGATAAACACTATATCATATAATTAAAGTAATTTGAGGTTAATTACTTTTATGTTTTACAATAGTTTTGTGGTAACGAAACGGATAAGCCACATATTTCGAGTAGAGGTGTAGAGTTTGTAAAGGTAATGTTTGAAGAGTTAAAAGCTTGGCTCTACATGATGGCATGGTTTTTTCACAGTCCGAGCTATATAGTCTCATCTTGGCAATATTGTACTTACAAATGTGATG
>DWQK01002188.1:0-13667 GCA_018231225.1 Noctuana stator | reverse complement strand
AGCGGTCACCCATCCGAGTACCGGCCGCGCCCGACGTTGCTTAACAATGTGATCGCTTGCGATCCACACCAGCAGCGAGGCGCAGCGCGCTTATTCTCGTTAAGAAATACAAACTTATACTTATACATTATAAAGTAAAAATTCGGATAGGTACAGCTTAAGCGCAGACTTTTATCTTGCGTTCGTTCGAAATCGCTATGTGAATTCTGAACCTAAATTTATTAGCATGGCTTATTATATTTTAGAATGTTTTCTTTGGAAACGTATCAAATCTAATGCTAATTTACGATTTGAAGCATAATAAATAAGATAGCTAAGCAAACTGCGTTATAAATTGTTATATATTTATAACAATTAAAGTCAATGTCTGTATTTTGTCTGTTATGTACTATAGTTGTTCTACGTGATAGTTTCACTGCGAACGGGAAAGTTAAAGTATGTTGTTCGACAAATTTAAGTGAGATAGATAATTTTGAAGTTGCATGACTATTCGTTACTACCGTACCATACGTTTTAGATCGAAAAATCAGTAAGTAATTAAAATAGTAAGTAGTATAACATTACAATTCTTTGGCTGTATACAAATAATATGCATCGCAATCAAAAATATCACAAACAGTAAAAAAAAACAAGCGACAGTCATCATCAAACGTCACGTTCGCGATAGACGCTTCCGAGAAGGCCCCGAGTGGTTTATTGCCCAAATGCGGTCATGATTCATCGAGATGATCTTTGATATCCTTTCATGAATGTAAAGAACTGCGGAGCTATGCGACTTGCGGCCTGCAAATGCGGCTTGCGGGTAAGGGTAGCTTTAATACCAAAAAGATGCTTTTAGCACCTATGATGTTTAAATGGGTATAGATGCGTTATCCGCTCTGTATTTTGGCAACATAAAATCAAGGTAAATGCCGGACATTGTCTTAGCGCGTTGGGACTACACGATATGTCATTGTTGTCGTTGCGAAATTTCAGCTTGTCAAAGTGTGAATACAATGCCTTCGTGTGTTTTTAAACGATGTAAAAAACCTACAAACGATGGACGCTGCTAACGTATGACCTGTCTATAGGTAAAATTTCATTGGCAATTACTACAAATACACGATAACTTACATCTCAATTAACTTATTTTCAAATGTTATGTACATCAAAAGGCAACACGGTTCCCTTTACCGAACCGCAAATACTCTTTAATTTCTATTGCCATGTCTGCTATATCAAACTTCTTGCTGGGGTCTTACAAAACATCGTATTCCCGAAAATCCTGAATATGCCATTTCCATGGAACCTCAGTGTTATTTGCTTCAAGAGCTGCAGTAGCCGCATGAATCGCATAGGCCGCATAGCCGCACTCCCAAGCCGCAACCGGCATCTCTGTATTCTACAATTCCATAACAGGTTTCATGAGAAACACATGTCTTGTCTCTTCTCGCGCCGCCCAAACTAATTTCTGGGTAAGCGTTATAGTTTTGATAAGACTTATGAAATTATTTTTTTGTAGTCGTGGAGTAGAAATACAAATGGTTCCTGTCAATTGCTATCGTATCCTAATGTGTATTTATTCTATGCTTATGTTTTGAGAGATATCTTATCTTATATTCTATACTTACCATCGCTTATGTTATGAAATTCACGGGGACGGAGTCGTGGCCATAAGGTATTCGGCCAATATAGGTCTTTCACTTACGTTTATTGATGGAAAGTTGATTTTAAATGAGTTTCATAAATTGTTTCTAGCTTCAACTAGCATCTTCGTTGTGCAATTTACTTTGCAGAGTCAGAAGGCATTAAAATTGGAGTTTTGTTAACGAGAATTTGATATCTGCTGTACTGCAATGGTCACAGGATCTACAGATGAAAGAATCAACCGTCATTTCATCTATAAAAGTTTGAGCAAGACGATGTTAAACACTTACTCATCGTGTACTATAGACATGAGGCCTTGGCCTTTAATCACCGGTATGACAGGACCAAATTAAATTTTATTACGTCAAATACCACTCAGCCACATTGCAGTCGCTCCTCATTGATTGTCTATCATTCACAATTTGAAAAGGTCAAATCCATGTCAAATTGAATGGTCTTTGAAGTATTGTTTCATCGTCACCTAGTTACGTATTTGAAGCCAACTGAGATTTGAACCAACTGTTAAGGTTTTTGGAAACATAATATCTGGAAGAAATATTTTTTTTTGGTTTTTAGCTAGACCGGCACGGCATAACATTTATTGGCCTGGGTTTTACACCAGGTGGAATAGACGATCTGTTTTGAACGAGAACGAGAACTTTGTATCAGGAAGGAATTACAAAGTTCAGAAATGCTCAATTTGCTGAGGTCTGAAAAGTCTTGTTGGATAAGGTTACGTGAAGCGCGGAGTAAAGTGGTTGATGCCGCAAGTCTCATGAGTCTAGGTTTAAGATTAATTGACGTCATTTCGTTTTTAGTCGCTGTTTCAGGTAGAAAATTAAAAAAGAAAGGCTTCTGGATATTGATTTAGATTTTTTCCCAATTGACTAAATAACATCGGAGTAACAACAACTCTAACTTATTTACTTAAAAAGGCTTAAAGGATTGCCAGAGCCATACTTGTTTACGATAGTTACGCTTAATCTATCATTACGGTTAGTAACCGTTTCACTATTTCAGCGGACAATTGCTTGCGTCGAGTAATTACTTCATCAGGCAGGAAGTGGAAATTGAAACATTAAGGCCTATTATCACTTCGTGCTCTTATGCTGTTGTTAATTGCGGAGACGTGTCATCACGCTACCGTCATCATACTATCTATCACGCTATTATCATGAATGTAGATAGCATGCGAGTGATTAGTAGAAAATGTGTTGTCTCTCGAATGAATATTAATATCTGTTTCATAATTTTTATTGTTTCAATCCGTTTCTTGTGGATTTTATTTCGGACGTATCTCGTAATAATTGTTGGGACTATGACGAACATTTGATTTTGTTAAAGTTAAACTTATGCTTTAAATTTGTCATTTTATAAATTAACGTAAACTTAATAAATACTTAATTCAAATTCTGTTTCACCTCGGAGCTAATTCACGTCGCTTTAAATAAAGAACTCTTCCCTAATAAAAAAGTGACGGTAAGAATGATTTTAAATGTGTGAAAAGAAAAATTGAATTAATTTCAATGTCAAACTTCTAAGTAGTTAGATTAAATGATGTCAAATCGTAGAGCACGTTATTTTTAAATACATTGCTATATATAGTAAGTATTTTTATCCATCTTTTAAACATACAAGTTAGAAAAAGCCGCTTCAAATCAGGTTACGTGTTAGTTTCAATTATCCTAATTCATTTTTAATAGTCCCCGTTTAACTAGTATGTTATAATCTTTTTTTGATACATCACTACATTTAATTTCCATACCTGGTGTTATGTGGCGAAGATATCTTGATATTCTTGATACTATAGGCGCTATTATAAAACTATCAAGATCTATTATAAACTGATCATCTGTTTTTGCGTGTAGATGTAAGGAATGTTCAGATGAAGATTTATAACACTGCCTGACACCTGCTATGTAAAGTATATTATTATTATTATTCTTTCAACAAATCTCTAAATCTCAAGGAAACCAAAAAGGAAGAATGACATTTTTAAGCATCTTACTTTTAAGAACAGGAAACCATTTTTCTGGTTGCTTCCATACTTCAGTTTGGGAACTTGTTATTTGTCAGTAAATAGTATGAGAAACGTGAGGAATGAACAAGATATGTAAAGCAAATAATTTTGTAGCGCGCAAATATTCCGCGTTAACGGTAAGTTAACCTTTGTCCAACACTTTGTGGTTTTCCTTAAATTCTTAATCGGGGTCGCGCATTTGGTTTTATTTTGCGTTTAAGGTTTTCCAAAGATCAATAAGCTTAGTACTTATAGTTTCAATAATAATGGTACGCCTTCGATTCTTCCTTCCTCTACAGTTTTTGGCATCTTGGGTCTTGTTTGGGCATCAGGGTTTCGTTAGTAAATAGTAGACAATCTATGTCTAATCAAGTTGGCCACCTCTGGTTGGCTTCTGACTGGCTCGACGTAGTCATCATCGTCAAAAAGCCGTCATTGACCCACAGCTGAGCTTTGATCTCCTCTCAAATTCGAGTAGCGTGTTAGACCATTCTGGCTAAGAGCGTCCGGGAATCTAGCTCAAACCGCTCAAACCCACTGGAACGTTAAGCCAAAGTTCAGCTACTAGTTTATCACTTTGCGTGTCTGGGTATCCTCAGACGTGTGTTTTTTAACTGTTTGTTTTGTCTTAGTACAGGTTTCGCTTACATTATTGATCAGATCCGGTGTGGTTTATTTCTTGGTATTTTATTATTTCGTAGTCTATGCACTAATACCTACGTCTAGTCTATGTATGTCCTATACGCAGTACTGCATTATCAGAGTCGCTACGCCCCTCGGTCTCCCCATGCGAGAATATATCACGTTGAAACAATTTCACAGTGACTGTGAAACATATAGTGATTATCGCTAATACACCGTGCGGTTGTGTGTTGGTTTATTTATAAATAATCCGCTTATTGTTCTGCTTTAAGAACAGTTCTCTTTGTTGAGCTCTGTTACAATTTAATTTGGTAAGTAGTTACTGTAGGTATCATATTCTAGGAAGACTGAATTTCCTACTCACTGAACTTTTGCTTTGAAATTTTCGAGTTGCAGACTCAAATACTTGGAATGTCTTCACTTCTTAAATTATTTTAAAAATGATTGTATTAATATTGAAATTCTATTTATCGAAATCAATCAAATCAACTTAGCAAATCGTAACTATGAATGAATGCCGATCAAAGGAATTTGAATTATCTACGGAAATTGTTACGATAAGCTCCTAGATACTGAAGGAACAGTTACATATCGTACGCGTCTGAATAAAATAAATAAAATATATGGTACGGAATTTCTTTATATAGACGTATTTTATATTGAATGTTAAAACACAACTATTCCCTTTTACTTACGAATAAGTATTCCTTGTGTTTAAAAAATAGCTTAGAAAGGCTTTGTTTAACATTATTTTAGTAAGACGAGATATGTTTTGAGTTTCAATGTTAGTTGAAATTATGCGGAAGTTGTGGGACATACTTCTGAAGGTTTTGCTTGAGAAGACGTTTTGGATTTATCATCGATAACAAAATGTTTGTAGAAAGATCACCTTTTTGACATTAAAATACAGAAATAGTAAAGGCAAAGACCACAAGGCACTCAAATCGATTTCATTTATTATTGACGAAGACGGTTATTATAATAAAAACCTTTCAGAGTCCTAATGCGTTTACTGGTACATTACTTATTGATAAATAAATTATGAATCAGATCCATTCCAGTAGTAGGCATTACTAATGTAACATGTCAACAGTGCTGACTGTCAGGTGATCGATATTGATAACGGATTGGTCTCACATTCTACGCTGTTGTGTCAACTCGTCTGTAACTGCTTCGGTATGTTCCCACACTCCATACACTTTGAAATTAAGCTTGTAATTTATAATAACTGGAATATAATTTCTAATCAAAGCCATAAATAGCATCATGTATCATAATAAATCTTATTATGATTCCAGCTTGAACAACTTCTATATAATAGGATAATTATGACACTTAGATACCTACTCACAATGAATTCTAAAAGATTTATTTATATATAAGTGAACATTAAAAAATGTCTAAAATTAGAACTTGATTCAAATTGTTTAATCAATTCTATATTTGTTCCCTTATCTGTCTCATGAAATTGTGACGTCATGTTTATTTACACATTATGACGTCACTCACACGTCACAATATTGACAAATACAAAATGTATGAAGGAATCGCATTTTGACAGCTCAATAAAATCTCAACATTTGACTTTCTTGTCAAATGTCCCATTTCGAAATAATTTACTTTTATATTGTTTGTAGCAGATCTTTATCCATGTATGTAGGTATAAAAGCTTGAAGAAATATTCTCAGTCAGCCATAAGCCAAACCATTAACATAACTTGTATTCAGCAGTTCCTTAATAGCAATCGTAATTATATTTTCGTACTTACAACATGAAGCTTACAACTCCCATACTTTAAAATCTCGTTCGCCTTCATCCATTTAATCTACGATATTGCAAATGCTTCCTTACTACACCGACATAGGATTCCCGTGAATCGAACAATTAGGTTTGCCATCCGGCTCTAAACGCGGAGGTGCTTACAACGTGTCTTTGTCAAACCAACCAGTTTCCAAGAACTTCCTTGTCCCCTTCTCGTGTTATTGGCGACGAGTTAAAAGGGACATCGGTACAGATTAGGATGGTTCACGTTACAGTGGTTTCCATACGAGGTCGCGGTACAGAAGCACACTTGTGTCGACACTATGAAACTCTGTTATTGGACAGTCGCTCATTCAGGCGTTTGTCTGTCTGCCTGTCCGCTCAGTATTTTCTTTGTTGCTATGAATCGCGATTGTATTGACAGATGGCTCGCTTTTTACAGTGGTTCGGCGAACGAATGACAAAGTAGCTTGTTTGCTTCGTGAGTAACCGAGTGTTTGCTGATGGCTGACTGGTTGGGGCTTAGACCTGAAAGGACAGCCTTGAATCGCGATTAAATATACATATTTATTTAATGAATATAATCAACAACTGATTATACTTATGGTATATATGAAATACAAGAGTCTGAATCTTAATGGCAGGTTCTCTGCAAAGATAAGGGATACACACCCTCATCTCTGAGGGACCTTTCAGAAGTAGAATTTAATTCAGCATCTTGTCAAACTACCATTGTTCTATTAGTAATTTCACTAATTTTGAATTCTGTCGTGACGTCAAAATATCAAATGTCAAGTGATGTTAATTCATTAGAAAACAAAAATAGCATTGCATAGAGCAGCAGAATTTAAATTATCTTAATATGGGAGGGTCAAATACGCGGGGGTCGGGCTTCAATTTATTGGTACAAAGAGGGTGAGAGGTCGGGAGGTCGGGAGGTCCTCGCAATTAGCTCCAATCAGACGACAGGAAGACTGAATTAAGTTGTAACGGCAGGCTTTGACACTGACCCTGCACAAAGAAGAGGGTATTATTAAGTCATCCTCTTACGCTCCTCGCTAACTAGGTAAGTCCGAGGAAATCACATTAGAGGAGCCCCGTGGAATCGAATTTACATAGCGAGCGCTAATCAGGGAAATTGTGTTTAGCGTCTTAATTCTCTCATGGTGACATTTTAAGATAATGTTCTTTTTATATTCAATACACCAATAGCTGATTCTCTGGGGGATGTCCACTAAAATCCATTGTAAATATCTATTGCATCACTTTAATCCATGTATCCATGAATTAGTAGATCTTGTAGAACTAACAATTTTCGAAACTCCTTTGCCCTTTTGAAGGCTCAAAACAAACAAAATAAACTTAAATAGGGATCTTTTTGCACAATCAATTATATTTCGATTACACACAAAGTTTTGATTGGAAAAAGATCCATCAATGAATCTTTACAATGGATTTTAGTGGATATCGCCATACTCTTTATATTTTGTGTTTGGCTATAAAAATGACTTAGAAATAGGTAGTCAAGGAACCGATAAAAACCTTAACTGTTATCACGTCACACCTGGGAGCTGATTTCTAGATCATCGACGATAATAATCAAGATATATGCCATTAACTATAACATAAAGTTACAATAGTACCCATAGCGTCCAATATCCATCAGTGTGGTCAGCGGTTTTGTAATAGCGATCCGTATCATTTATTATTGTCAATTATAATGATGGAGCCGGTTTGACGAACGATTCTATTGTTGTATTGCGTTCATATAGTTATACTATGAGGGGTGACGCTTTAACTGTCAATGTTGCCTCTGTTGCAGGTAGATTGTGTTGTTAGTTAGTTGTGTACGCGAGAATAATTTTGTTTGACTTTTCTCTGCCTCTCCGTCGTTCAAAATTGATAGCAAGTTATAGATTTTCTGTGATATTTATGCTATAAATATTCAACATATTTAATACTTACCTCTAAGTAATTATCGGACTTAGTGTGATTCATTATTGCCTTCCTGACCACCAACCGCTATATCATTTACTATTAAACTAAAGAACTATGAATCAAAAGTATCTACTAGATGGTCAGCATAACGTTAAGTATTAAAATTGCCTACTTTACAAATCTTTTAATTTCTTGCAACATTTTGTTCTACATTTTATGTATATTGAATTCTAGAGTCATTTCCATATCATTTCCGTTACAATTTGACATCTCGAATCAACATGCAGCCGCTATTGAGACACATAAAACACCAATAAAGCAATGGAAAACAGGTTTAAATTCAAGTTTGTTTGCAAGTGAACAAAATATCAGACCTGAATTAGCAGTGAGACTTGTTCAGTAAGCAAATGGAACAAGTAATGCAACTGATACGGTGCTTAGGAAAATTCTTGAAAGGATAATGAAAACCAAAATTAAATTGAAATGGTCTTGTGGTGAAAAACTACTTATATATGTAGATACTTTTGACTTTCGAATGTCTTTATAAGAGACTTAAGAGATTTGTTTCATCATTTTTGTCAAACAAACTCCGAAATATTATATAGACATAAGTAAAGGTAGTTTGTGTCCGGTGCTTGAAAGATCTGGTTTGTTACCTGCGAGGCATTATATCCTCCGAACTGACGTCAGTCTATTTATCTGAATATGCATTGTGGAATATTGTAATGCGATATAATAATATGGTCGCTGTTCACAGAAACTCTATAACCTTTATTGAACGAGGCCTCGAAACCGAAAAGCTATAAGATGTAATGTTTTTCTCTTTACATATCCGAAGTTATTTTTTTCTTTCTTTATTATTTGTTTTCATCTACACTTATAATGACCTGGCCTAATAAATTTCTGATTTTTTTTTTCTTATTTGGACTACCGCGCCGTACCTGTGTAGATAGGCGAGGACACACGGTTGGCCGTAAGCCCTTTCTTACTTCTTAGCATGTCCCTTTGTACTTCCTACCATGCATATGATGTGCATTAACAGGATAAGCATTACATATCCGATGTTATAGATATTACTAAACTCGTCTTCTTTGTAAGCTTGCACAACGAAGGGAAGCCCAAAGTGAGCGCTTACGCAAACCGTATAGCGAATAATCGCTATCGAATCAATATCGATATTGATTCTCGATACGCGTGCCCTAGTTCCGACGGCATAGATCCCACCGGTAATGTAACCATGTCAAATGCTATTGATAAATTTAACGGAGCTCAGTTGATAGAGTCAGATACGTCCGAAATACTTAATGTTTTGATAGAATCGTGCGATAAGATGAACGAAGCGACAATTTTTGTATAGTAAAGAGTGTAAGTTGGGTTTTTTTGAAAAAAAAATACCTGGGCATCTCTGAACGATTTGAATCGAGGATTTTCTAAGCCTTTGACTGCCAAATGTCCGACAAACAATATAAAATCGATTGTTAAAGTAACTGCTGGCGCTCAATGGGTTAAAGAAGGTAAATTGTAGGGAAATATCAAATATATTTTACACCTACAAAATTATTCTGAAATATCTCACTGGATGGACAATTTTGTTTCCTCAGATTCTCTTAGGTCCATAAAATGTTGTCGCTTCACCCGATAGATGGGTGGGACTGACATAGCCATTGATTAGAAGCTGAGTCAACATTGTTCATGGGATCGTGTAAGATTAAATGACCGAACCAAAAATATTTTTTATCAGAAAACATTGCTAACACAAACCATGCCATTAACGCAGTAACTTTTGCTTTTGAGTAACTTTTGCTTTAGCATAATAAACGAATCAAACGTCAGATATATCAGTCAGAGCCATAAATAGAAAATAAAATTATGAATTTCAAATACTACAAGACATATACTATTCGAGAGATCTTCCAAGACTATCTAACCACTGCGCCTATATTTGTAGCTGTATATGCCTTCAGCAAACATTAATCTTTCGCTCCACTGAAGATGTTCTTTGTTAACTATGATACGAATCCTAAACCTAGCCTGACCTTAGAGCCGAGGCACGTGTAAAATTGCTCGGAACTGAGGAGCAAAAAGATTTCTGGTGCCGTCATCGCCCAACAATAAAATTCGAACAAGAATGGTAACAATTCACTTCCGTCCGAACCCGCACCCACCGCGGGTCTTAATGATAGCACTGACCCAACAACTAACCAGGTGGGCCGCCATTGTCTTAAACCTTGCATGATAAAACGAGATTTTGTGATTGCGAGATTTGAAACTGTTTTCGTTGAACTTGATGAAAATGTAGTCGTAACACAAAGTTAGTTTGTGTTACTAATGTGCCTATTATAATTACAGTGCTGCTATGTCAATTATACTTTGAGTTTTTCTTTGCATGAATTAGAAACTTCATCATTTACATCGTTATCTTTTCCTTAAACATATATTTCGTTTTAATCGCATTTCTTATTATTTCAGCTGTTTAATGTTTAAATGTGATATTTTTTCCAGTTTCTTGGCTTGAATTAAAGATTATATATAAAATCGTGATATAATGCCTTAAGGAACGGAAAGCCCTTATTCACTATGATAAAATAGCAATCAAAACTATAAATAACCCCCAAGCACGACCGGGGCCAGACCGACCCGAAACGCACCGCAACAATCATCTGTAATTTGGAGCAATAACTTGTATCAATCATAAAACAAATTGCTCTTACCTGCCCTTAGACGCCATCCGCCATTATAAATTCTGTTAATAACTTTTTGATGTTCGCCTCGATGGCCTCCAAGGACCATTTTTATTGAATTTCCGAAACGGTTCCTTAAATAAATGGTCTGCTTAATAACCTGGTTAATGAATCATTAAGGAAGAAAGATATTAAAGTGTAAAGTGCAATTTACAAGAGTGCTTCACTTCTCGCGAAGAGCGAGAATTCTCCTTCGTATCTGCATAATCGTAGTCTATACACGATCCTGTACATCAAAGCACCGATGATCTCATGTAATACCGACGCATTTGCAAAACGACCCATAGACGGAACGATAGCAGACGCCATAAAGCGATCTCGACCGCCGCAATAAACAACAAAGTACGCCCGTATTAATTTGACGATAACTTTATAACTCGGCCCGCGGAAGAATCAGGAAAACAGCCCACGGCCCCTGACACTCCCCACCCATCGCAACTTGGCGGCTTAATACGTATTAAACTTAATGCCTCCTTCCCACCCAATGGGAGGTTAAAGATAAAACTTAGTTGATGGTTCACCTGATTCCTTGTACGTGGTGTTTTTTACGTTCCAGCTAGCCGAGTGTTCGTGGAAGTAAAGTTTTTGTTGTACGGATTAGAATATTACGACGCCGTGCTATAAAACGGATTGAAAAGATAAAAGATACACCGTTTATTGTTATTATCTCTAAACAACTGTCTGTCAGATTTCGTGAGTTTTTATAATGTAATGAAGGTATCAGGAATTCTTTGTCGAGAGAACATTGTGAATATTAAAATTTCGCTTGCACTAAACACGTTGGTTGCAGGCCGCAGTGCTGGCTAGATTTTCGCCCGGGGACAAGCAATATTGTCGAAGCAATTTTCTACATAAACATCCACCGTGAAGCAAACGTTTGTAGCGGTGCCTGCGACGGAAATTCTTTACAATCTGCGATATTGGTTTTCGTGCAAAAAAAGTTGGAAGGAAAGACTAGTTGGCACTGCACCTGGCGATGCGGGGCACTTGGCACAGCCAGTGGAACCACTGCCAACGTGTTAGACCAGTCCGTGGGTGATTTGGCAACCTTACGTATTTCGACACCTTACTACTAAGGATTTATGTTGTTAACTTTGGCAGGCTGTCCGTGCGGCAGTAACTCCTAATGGAACTCGAGATGCTGACGTCAGAAACCGTTTGGTTATTCCACTGCGGTTGACTAATCTTTTTGATCTACTAGATGGTAAATTATGCCTAATGATTCTTCGACGCGCCCATCAAAGATGCACGATGATTGATGATGAAGAAATTGTAGCGCTTTGTGTTCGTACTAGCATTGACAAAAACAAGTGTTCTTTGTGCCTTGATTTATAATGTTGTTGTGTAGTTCATGTGTTTCTTAATCAATCAAGTTATTTTGGGCTAATACTAGATATTAATCAATTTGACTGCTTTTGATAAATCGCTAGAAATTACCACAACTTTATTGTGATTATTAAAACCAAATTGTACTTAATACAATTTGATTTTAATTATCATTATTGTTTACAATTTTTGCCACGAAGAAAACGCTGGCTCCGAGTCATAGATTCTAAATTCATTACCAACTAAATTTCGAGCGGTTACACTACTAATGTGTGTTCGTGACTTATTCCCATCAATTATCCGAACACTGTAAAATTTTAGCAATTCCCAGCCATGTATTCGCGTGCTAATGTTATGAATTGTGGACTTGCTCTATTTTTTTACTGTTATTATCAACATCGTCGCGATCAATCGCCGATCGAAAAACTCCAATTCGGCAATAATAATTAACTGTAACCCAAAGATAATCGCGTAAAAAACTCTTGCGTGTCATTAGACCCCTGCGTCGTTTGCAGTGTTATGGGCAGTTGTTCAAATTTGAATTTTAGTATGTCATACTTAGGGTTGATTTTGCGGGACGAACCGGGGCAATCTTTTACCCCCTCGGAGAGAAAGCAGTCTGGTTTTTCAAAGGGTTTTTTTGTGAGCTCTACCTGCTGTGCGCCAACAAAAACTAATGCTGGAGCCGCTTGCACGTGTAGGGTACGATATCGCGTCGCGTTTGGTCTGTACCAAAGATGCTAGCAATTTGTAAACGCATTCTAAGACACCGTATACTTTAGCCATAACTGGTTTAACGTCAGTGCATACGCGTATAGCGGACAGGTATAGGAATATATTTATCAAATTAAGTTTGATTTGTAAAATCACAACTTGCATTGCAAAATTTGCAATTTGAAATTTGCAGTTGAGCTTTACACCTTACTGTTTGTGTATAATTTATGTGAATCACTGAACATTCATTAATTAGTTATGCAAGTAACGTTTCGTAGGTACATAACCTTTTGAGTCCAACTTACTAATGAGAATTTATTAGTACATAAATAAATATTATTATATTAACTGATCTAGAGACAGGCTGCTATATCCTGCTATATCGAACTAATTCTATTTCAAACACAGTACCGCTGTCAAGTGGGTTACTTCCTACATTTGAAGTGCTTCAAGAGTTACTTTGAAGTCCAGAAGTGTGGGAAGAGCACAGCGGATGTGCGTTATCTGTCCTCTCTTTCATCTGCAATTGAGTGGCGTCAAGTGCACGTCGAATTTGGTATCTCTTCGTTTCTGGAGATGAAGTAATGGTTTCGTCACCCAAAAATCGTGAATGTACGACTTACCATTTACAAATTTATTTCAATTCATTAGCTACCTATAAGAACAGCCAATAAGTTTAGGGCTTTGAAGAGCTCTTTTAGCGCCTGTTTTCAACAGACGAAAAAAGGTTATTAATTCGATACGTATGTGTTTTATAGTAATGGAACTGCCAGTTTTTACATCTTATTGTGTGCGTGATTGAACTCCTCTGAAACGGCTCGACCGATTCTCATTAAATTTTGTTTGCATATTTGGTAGGCCTGAGAATCGGCCAACATCTATTATTCATAGCCCTAAAT